>JAQIWE010001998.1:0-14182 GCA_034698565.1 Campodea plusiochaeta
TTATTTAAAACCATTGTCCTTAGTTCCCCTTTAACATTGAACACTGCATATCAATGAATTTGTATTTTAAAATTTAATTTGATAAAATGACGTATATTATGATGAGTTAAAGTTCCAGCAATATAAAAATAGAGTGTAAAATTTGATCCAACAGATAACTGAAGTGAAAAATATGAGTATTTTAGGCAAAATTGGAGAAATGGTGCTATAAAAAACAGTGATTAATATTGTTAAATTCTGTTATTTTACTTTCCACACTCAGTGGCGAAAAGTCAATTTTCGCCACTGTTGACTAGGGGGAAAATTGACTTTTCAGCATTAAGATAGATAAACGATATTCCTCAATATAGTTCAAAAATTAAAAAAAATCACCGGAGATTTGTGGAATTCCGCTGAGAATTCTAGCGTAGCACCCACGCCAAAGAAAGGTATTTCCTACTAACACCCTCTTACAACAGCCTCACACACTAAGCATCTCTATCCTCCATTTACACTATACTGTACCAGGTATAAATTCCACTTTGCTCCTTACCAGAAAAAAAAAACAGAAACAGATTTTTTTTTCTCTCTCTCACAGTTCGTCTCTGATTTATCGATTGCATCCACTGCTGATGTCCTTCTTTGTTTCAACTTTCTGATGTCCCGAATCTTTTGCCCCGTCCAATTAGATTCCAACTAAGGAGTCGCAGTACGGACTGTAAAGACAACTGTACAGTTCGAAAGGGTTGATGTCCTCAAAAGTTCGGCATTCGGTAAAGAAGTATTACAGTATTTTGTGAAAGTTTTGATTAAGTATAAACTACGGTGGTTTGTTTTACAGTTATTAATGGAATGTCTGTTGCTTTTGTTACAGTTAGATTTAAAACATAAGTTTTTGTCTAAAACAAAAATCTTCAACCAAGAGAGAATATATGTTTATTTACATACTCTGTTTACATACAGTAAATTGACAAGTGCCACAGAATAACAATATCAAATTAATTACAAAATTTTAACAAAAAAATATATCTTCGTATATATACACATGACTCTCATTAATCACAAAAAGTGCATTCAGTCTTATAGCTATAGGCCTACTTTTTCAATATAACTATATCACGATTTGAACTAAGTATATAAATGTAGAATAATTCAATATTAATATTTAAGTCAAGGAAAAGGTATTAGCCTATAAGTATTTTTGTAAAATATTTTTTGAATTTAAATTATCCACAACTCAAAATATTCAATTACCCTTACCTGTACTTCATAAAAAAAATCTATATTTATATAATTGATGTAAAATACAGCGAGTGTTATCCAATTACACGCCAATCTAAATAAAATAGTGCCAAAGTTTTATGGTAATATTTAAAAAAAAAAAACTCAAAACACTGAAAACCAGCTTCCATCCTAAAAACGAGATTATCCTCTCTGCATATATTTCTTCTACCTTTCGAGATGAAAAACTAATATTTTTTCTTGTGTTTTTAATTTAAAAATCTGGCAAAGAAATAGAGGAATTCCTTCGCCAACATGTTGGAATGTATACGGACTGTGTAAGCAAAAGAGAAAGAGAGGGAAAGTGGACAATTTTTAATTACAACAGAAAATTAAATTAAGCTTTTGGTTCTATCTTTCTGTTGTTGGATACTTGTGGTTGTTAGGGAGCCAAGTAATACATTCTTTCGGATGTTTTGTTGCACTAAAGGAAGTATTAAAATTTCTGGGGGCAAAATTGTTTGTTTGTTTATATACAGTTCAGGGCAAAATTCGCAACTATATGTGAAACATATTACTTTTCGAGTACAAATTTCATGTCACTAAAAAAAACATAAAAGGGATTATTCTAACATGATAATCATGTTAGAATATTAGAAAATAGTATATTCTTAATTAATTTCCGAAAATTACTCCAGACAATTACAAAATAATAATAATTCATCTTCAAAATTATGGATTAGACCACTTCAAAACACAATAAAATGCTGGATTGACGTTTCGTTTGCTGTATTATCATACAAACATTTTCAAAAAACAGTTTTGTGGAATCTGTCCTTTGAATTTGTGCCTCTTTCTGTAACTTTATTTGTATGTTATACTTCACTTTCTAAACATATTGTTTTTTGAAAATGTTTGTATGATAATATAATAAAAGAAACGTAAAACCAGCCTTTTATTGTATTTTGAAGTGATCTAAACCATAATTTTAAAGATGACTTATTATCAAGAAAAGCCACTGAATCTCCGAAAATCTATCTATCAATTACAAAACAATAAAAAAAGAAAAAGATGTTTTTATATAGGCCTAGAAGTGTCTCTCTATATTGATTACTTTAAGAATATGTATTGCAGCGACATTTTGTTTCTTGAAAACTCATCGTTTTCTGCTAGTAAAATATTGGTAATTATTTGATATCAGATTACTTACAGTAATTGATTTTCCTCTGTCAAATGTTAAGTATTAAATACTGCTATGAAAATATCATTATTACTGTATTAGTACAACTTATAAGACTTCAAGGAAAGGAAGAACATTATCTCACTTGTCTTACAGAACGCATTTAACTGAAGTTTAGAACAATAAAATGACCTTACTAGAATTTAAGTGCTCATTTGCTACCTTCATGTAAATGTAGTGTTATATATAACAACTTCCTATATTCATCAGTTATTATATTATTCGACATTTCATTTAACATATTTCAGAAAAAATCAACTCGATATGAGATGTACCACAACTAAAAATATAATACAAGTCCTCAAAGAGTCCTTCAACCTCACAATCGACCCTCTCGTTCATATTTCTTCTCCAAACAAACAGAAAAAGTCTCTGTTTTCAATTTCAACAATCTTATCCTTTATTAATTCCATCCTTAAGTACTATACTCCTTCTCTCAGACATCTATTTCTTCAATTTCTTTCTTTTCCGAATAGAAAGAGAAAAAGAAAAACAAGATCACAAAGCAATATTCTCTCTCTCGAGTTGAGACTTGTAATATTAAGCCTACATTACTCTCGAGAGCGGCAAGAAACAAGTAGGAAAAAAAGAAATAGAATAGAAAATGATGTTACAGCACATAAAAATACACCAAACTGCCTTTTATTATACGGTTGTCATACTGGGAATAGGGGAACTGTTGCGCGCCTGTTTTTTTATTCTGGTTAGCTTATACTTAAAGCAGTTCTTAAAGGGTTTTTTATTGTTTACGAATGTTTGGTGTGGTTGGGATGAGTAATTAACTGGATACATTAAAAAGAAGATTACACATTGTACACTTTACCAGAAACTCACAAGTATTTTCGAATCTGGAATAAATAATTTAATTTATTTGACCTCTTTCTAGGTTTGTCCACAATTGGAATATTGCTATATAATCTGCAAAATAATGCCAACTGTATACGTAAAGTTTCCGCAATGATTGTAGTCATGGAATCTTTCATAAAATATTAGTAATGATTGGAGGTTTCCTCATATTATCATCAGAAAAGTCAGATATTTATTGCATTTGATAAATTAAAAATACCTGTTCTGTTAAAAGCTGGGAAGCTACATTTTATTGACAGAGAACTTGTATGTGTGAATCATTTTTTTTAAATAAAAAATTGATTGATAAGATTAAAGATTGCTCTACTTATCGTTACACATTACATTATTAAAATATATAAAAAGGACAAGAGAGTTCCCGAAAACACAGATCTGATTAAATCTAAAATTAATTTAATACTGTACCAACGAACATCTGAACTTAAAATGAATTGAACATTCCGTTGAATCTTACATATTTTTAAATGATTACAGATCCAAATCAGTAGCTACCAGAGACCCCCTAATTTTAACAAAACCACAATTTGAACTTACCAATGTTTCACAAACCATTTTCATCAAAAACACCTCAGCCCTCCGTCCCCTTAACCCACCTCCTCCACCCCCCGTCAACGATGTGTCGGAAAAGGTCTAAAGCAAATCAAATTTGATGTAGGAAAAGGAAATGTAATAAAAGAAGGAAGTAAAGACGGAATATGCAAAGAGTGCGAATGAAGGAAGAAGAAGGAGAAACTACAAATCCAGGAAGTGAATTTTTTTTCTTTTTTTTTCTCTTGGGGGAAATGAAGTGAAAAGAAAACAGAGACGTGGTAAGAAATAATATGACAATAAAAGTGAACGGGATGAATACGGAAGTGATGGAAGGAGGGGTGGTTGGGGGGAGGGGGTGTTTAAGGTTTTTTAAAGAAGAGGTACCATTTTTATCAAGAACATTTTGTTATTGGAGTTAAGCTATGTTAGGAGCTAAATAACTGTTACTAAGACTCTGACTGAAGTAATAATATTTTCTTGGCATATTTTGAATCTCTATTTTTTAATATTACGTGGTATAGTTTTAAGCCAATATTACTCATGTTACAAAAATAATGCAAATCTACGACAGAACGAACCCTATAGATTTTTACAGCAACAAACAGGCTGAAGTAAAATCATGTGCATTTACTATCCACCAGTATCGTGTGAGAACTGAACCCTATTAGAACATTTCCAGATATGAGTTGATCATACTTTTGTTCACAGATCAAGCAACAATATCTTTTGTTCTTATTTATTCGAAAAAGAAATCACAAATTTCTCAAGCGTTTTTCAACCATTTCAATTACATCTTTAATATCAGATTTACTAAATCTCAAAGCTGTATCAGATTTCAAATATAAAATTCTGATATCTGAATCATCCATTGATAAGTAATAACTTGAATTTGAATAGCATTAACTTTGAACACTCCTATTCATAAATGATGATTGAAATCTCTCACATAAACCTCTACTCGTGTTACAAAACAACAAGATTAGAATGTAGGTGGTTTAATAAAATTAAAGAAACCTCAAGAACGACGTGGGAGGATTTGTGATTGTATAATTTGATCCAATTGATTTTATTTTAAGATGATCAGTTTTCTGTAGTCAAGAAGTCAACTGCGTTGTAGTTGTTTACAAGACTTATCTTGATTCCATTATGTTTAAAAACAAATTCATTTTGTACTAAAAATAACCCATTACAATATAATAATTCCAGTAACAAATATTGGTTCTCCACTTTACAGTTGATTTTGATCTTCTGAAAGAGCCTCTACTTAATAACAACAGATCATTCTGGATTTTGCTGGATGTGATTTTTAGGTAGCATTGCGTCTTCTATGCTCTGGACATCTAGCTTCTATTAATACAAAATAGCAGCAATTTATTCCACAAATTTCATTTTATATACCGTACATTTAAAAATACGATCAAATGATATGTCCTCCATTTAGGTAATCCAGTTTAAAACCTAGAAACTTTGTACATTAAATTTCCATTGGCATAAGAAATAAAAATTCAAACTTTTCTACTCACTAGTCCAACACACTACCTGCTCGACCAATCTACCTCAAAACCCCTTTTCCCAAGTCTCCAAACCACCAAACCCTGCCATACACTACAGTATCTTTCCCTCTAACTATAATATTGTCGTACGTATAATATAATGTAGGGCAGCTCTGGAGAGTCTTTTTGTTTGGACAGGAGTAAGCTTCATTCATGAAGAGAAGATTAGTTTCTGAGGGAGACTTATAGAGGGCAGCATTGCAGGGTGGGAGGGAAAGGGGGTTGGGAAATTTGGCAATAGGAAGATTCAATGAGAGAGTTTGGTTATTTGTTTTTTGGTAGGATGATGTTTGCGGATTTGCATGGAGAAGAGTAACAGTTTGTTTCTGCATGTGAGTGAGATCTTCTAGAGTCTACTGTACCAGTTCATAACTAACAATATCAGACAGTGTGCAGTTTCTAATGTGATAATATCAGAGATTGATCGATGCTTTTATATAATGATGCAAAGATTTTTCATTGTGAAAGGTTATCACTTAACCAAAATTTGGTCTCCAAAACCGAAACTTATTACTTTCTAATTACTTTAAGATCTGTTATTGTTACACAAGAAAATAACTCATTGAGTTTGCTGTTGCAATAACATAGAGCGTTCATAGCCAAAGATCATCATAACTATAAAGGTAGAGCTTTATGAGATTTTAGAAATCGAAGATGTTCACTGACTGTTCCTATGTAAGAATATCACAATGACAGATTTATATATTCGCTTGAAGAAATTTAAAAATGTTTCCTGCTATTAGAAAAAGTGTGTCTCTATACAGTATACTAAACCTGACGATGACTTTAGTTTTCCATACAAGTTTTAAATACCCTCTCCCTTTTTCTAGATAACTCAGATATCAAGACTAAAGAAAAGAATCACGTGGGAAACCGAAGATTGATTTAAAGTAAATTTACTGCTTTAAAACAATAACTAATCAGCCAGCTTAAAATCTCCCCTAAAAATAAAAACAACCCAACATCCTCCCTAGTGTCTCACATAGAGCGTTTTAGAAGGGCGCAGCGCCCTGCCTTACCTCTAGGGCGCCTTGCCCTACTTTTAGGGCCCCCTTGTGCTATAATAACCATACCCAGGTTTCAAAGACATTTATTTGCGAAAATACCAACGAAATATAGCCGTTATATACATCGTTTTAAAGGTCTGGACGAGATCTTTCAAATGGCGTGTAAATCATTTAAATTGGTCTTCAATTGAAGAAGAAATGTTAAAAAATGTCAATCATTTATACGATCATTTTACGTGTCCTGGAAATTTGTTATTACTTAAAAATATGCCTATACTTCAACATGAATGCGCCCTGCCCCAGAAAAATTCCAGATGAAACACTAAGCCTTCCCATACAGTTCACCCTTCATTATATTTGCATTCACCCTCCTTCCCTCCACCCCCTTTTGTCTTTGGGTTGGGTGGGAGTGGGAGGTAGGTTTACCAGAAGACAAGGGCAATAGGATTACAGCGGGATAAGACACGGGAAGGGTGAATGTTTATTTAGATGACACTCTCTTAACTTATCTCTTACTTTAGAACTTAAGATGACATGCAACGACATTGAGGAGGAGATACAATATAGAGATGGTATGGTATGGAAGATATAATGAAAGGTTGGGAGTTTTTGGGATGCGATGTTGTGATGGTGAAATGAAATGGAAATTTTGAGGTATCAAGTAGATATGAGTTTCGAGTTATACTAAAGTAATACTTCATTGTAATGCTATTGAAAGAATTCTAATATTATAAAATGTTAATGTATAATTCTTTAACTGAAATATTGTTGTTACATACCTATTTTGTGTAGTTTCCTCAATTTCAATGATTTTCTAGTGTTAAGTTATGCTTCATTTTTATAACTTAAAAACAGTTATTTTTCTACAGAATCTTTCAGAAAAAAAGTAGTTTAAAATGTATATATACCGTGAAATTATGATTTTTTTTTTCAGAATAATCAAACATTTTTATCAAATACAAAGTAATTTTATAATGTTCAAACAACAAGGTGACTAAAAGATCGATGCTAATCATGCTATAACTAAAAAAATCAGTTTTTGTCATTGCAATATCATCCACATGTTCACGCTAAATTCTAAATATCTCATAAAAAAACTACATGCTGTCAACAAACTGTATTTTGCACAGAATTATAGCTAATCTTTCTCAATATCAATTTCATTCAAAGTCAAAAATCAGATAATTTCTTGCAGCACATCCTGCAAGCATTAATAGAACTCTTCTATTTTTAATGTTCCCGAGAACTAATCTCCCAGTTTCATCATCCGATAAACATACTTCCCTTTCAACATAGAATATAACGACAAGCATTATACAGAATAGGATACTGTATATATATCTACATGAATAGATATTATTTATAATGCTTCATTGAATACTTCTTGTAATAGGAATCTTTTTCATTATCGCTCTCCTTTCTCTCTTTTGAGAGTTGGAATAATTACGAATTTTGTAACTGGTGTGTATATAATAGTGATATAGCATCAGTTTTAATTATAGAGAAAAGGAAAGTAGGAACTGAGGAGGATTAATCCAGGGATTCCAAATTATTTGTTAATGTTGTAACGACAAATTACAATTAACAATCTAGGGTCAAGATTTGAATTTAACGATCTAGGGCCAAGATTTACAATTAACAATCTAGGAACAAGATTTACAATTAACAATCTAGGACCAAGATTTTCAATTAACAATCTAGGAACAAGATTTACAATTAACAATCTAGGGCCAAGATTTTCAATTAACAATTTAGGACCAAGATTTGCAATTAACAATCTAGGGCCAAGATTTACAATTAACAATCTAGGGCCAAGATTTACAATTGACAATTTGGATTTTGGAACCAAGATTTACAAACACAAAGATAATAATGTATTTATGAAGTATGCCCATGAGATCACTACAGAAATTATACATGTTTACAAAACAAGGAAACAAACAACAGAAAAGTTCATATGGTTAACTTAATGTGAGAAATGAACGTTATTCAGTTACAACGATGGCACAACTTTATGATGGGTTCTATTGAAAAAAAAAATCATAATTTTTAGGAGATACGTAATAATAGAGGAAATATGAAAATTTAAAACTGATCTCTTTTTCCAGCAGCTACATTTTTTATACACCCTATTTAATACATGTTGCTCTCTGTGCAGCGAGCCCCTGGCCTTTTTAAAAATGTACTAGGTCCTCTTTGATTTTTATTAATTGATAGATAGATAGATAGATAAATAGAATTTTTATTTGTCTTTTGGCCAACGGCCCATTTGACAAGAGTTCATTACAACATATTATTTCTGCATAATACATTACAAAAAGAGCGTTATTATATTGACATTTTTAAAGAATATTATTATTTGATTTCGTAGAAATAAAATAATACAAGATACAAGATCAATTTTACTGACAATACAAACCAGCGAAAACAATTTGAATAGCGTAATCTACACATTTAGATTTTTATTAATAGGTCATTCTATCATTCATTCAACTAATTTCTGAACTTATAACAAAAGAAATATTTCAAAACTCTGTTTGAACCAAAAATTATCGAAAAAAAAAAAGCGAAAAGAAAATGAAACTCTGAAAAATTCCTGATTATAATATGGGCTATACGCCTTTTTTTCTCTCCCACTGTTTGCATCAATCACAAAGCTTTAGTGGCCTCACTGAACACGAAAAATCTGAATGAGATATGTTAGCGTAAAGGGGAACGAGTAACTGAGGGATTATCGAATTTTTTCAATAGTGTTTGTCGCTACAATATGCCTTCATTTCATTTTTTAAGAGAAGTTAAACCAGAATTTTTTCAGCGGGGAGCTGCAATTTGTAACACACAAATCCTGCTTTCTTTATTTGTTCTCTATTGTACTCGCTTTCCTTAGAGACTGATTATCTGTGTTGGAAAAGATGGCTTCCCGCTAGAAAAAGTACGCTTTTAACTGACAATATTTTTGCACGGTGACGTAAAACGAGTTCTTTTGCATTACCTTTTTAATATTGATTTTAAAATATTCAAAACTCCACAGGAAGTTACCGTAACTATTTCAGGAAGAAAAATTAAGTTTCATACTTGAAAAGTGAAATATTCGTAATAAACCTATAACATCTTATATCTTTGAAGCCATCCAGGATCATGTTGCTGTTGGATATGCAATATAGGAAAAAATACATTAATTTCTCTTACCTTTCGGAGTATAGGATGATTGTAAATTTCACATATTGTCACAAATCATTTGCTTACCTGAAAAAAGAAAAAAAAATTGTGAAAAAATATAATAAGAATAATTTAGAAGAACAGAAATTCGACATTTTTTATATGAAAAAACAGTAGAGAGAGATCACATTATAGAGTTCAATAACGTCAATTTATTTTATCTTTGTTGAAAATCTGACAAACTCTCAAATAAACTGTCGTATATTTATTAAATACACCATAATCCTTAATCATGTTATATATAAGGGACTGTGAAGTCTGTTATTCTCATAAAGTAATGCACTCAATTTGTCTCAACAATTGTTTCAAAATATAACTTTTAAAATTAAAAAAATTAGACTTTTTAAAAATACTGAAAAAAGCGAAGAGAAGAATTGTCTTATACATGAGTAGAATTATCCGGAGTAAAAAAAATCACTATTTTTCGAAGAAGGACAATCGACTAAATTCTCTATCTGTAAATTATCATAGAAATTTTCACCACACAACTATCATCCTCTATTGTAGTGCTTCTACAAGAAACAACAAAAACAGCATTTTTCTACTGTACTTTCTGCATCTTCTCCTGAAAACGTTTTCTACAACCCCAACTGTAAGAGCTTCAACTCTGCATACAAATTCCCACAAAAACATGTTATTGTTTAATACAGAAAGAAGTGTATCTCGAAGATGCTGCTACCAGCTATAAAAGAACGTATACATGTGGTATCATATGGGCTTTGAGCCTTTTTGCGACTCAATATGTAATAGTAGTTCTTAATGGAGTTAAAAGATGTCGTTACTGTTTCATGACAGCTTTTAGTGCTCAAGTGAAATTTGATCAAGAAAAAGACAAGAGTATCTGGGAAAGTGTAATAAAGAAACTGCGTAAAAATATATAACGAGGATAAGTGGTATACGGGATATGAAGATATTATACTACGAAGTAATGTCAGTGTGTTTTTGAGTAGTTTTCTGATACAAAACAGATACAGGATAAAGCCTTTTGTTTCTGGGAATGACCGTATCAGTTACAAAGTACTCTATCTATTTATAGCAGAGTTCACATAGCTTGACGAAAGGCTAATGAACTATAAAGAATAACAGCACATAGTGTTTACAATCACAAAGCATTCTTGTTAGACAAAATTTAAAATTCTTCACAGAAATTGAAATTCATACAGATTGATTCATAGTCAAATATTTTCTTTCAGTGGTGATTTTTTTTCTTGTGTTGTAATTTATGTAATACATTTTCGTTTTCAGTTTTATAGTATTAGTCTAACACTGAAAGAGAACTTAATGGCATAGGCGTCAACTAGGGGGGTGCTGAGGGGCTCAAGCACCCAACGAATCTCCTTTACACGAATCAGCGTTTATTACAAGTATCATTAAAAATATGTTTGAAAAGTGAAAAACTTTACTTTTTGTTAAAACGTCGTAAATTTCTTAAAATCCTGTAATTTTCGTTTCAAAATTTTTCTTCTTAGTCGTTAGTTACAAAATGTGAAATTTGTGATCATAATTATCTTACTGATTTCCGTAAATTTCGAAAAAAAAAATATGATGATGCTCCGATATTTTACAAAATATCAGAAATAATGGTCTAAAATAGAGGGTTGTTGCCATAATTTTCTAATTTTTAAGCACTCCCTAAAATTTTCATAAGTCGGCGCCAATGTTTACTGGTTTGGATGTAACACAGAAATTCCCGATGTTGACAATCTAATGACGTTGACCAACTGTTAAGAAGTTTAAAAAAATTATATTTCTTTTCATTTTGTTCTATAGTGAAAATAAATTTCCATGTGTAAAATTCACCACCATCCACCAAAAGACATTCTTTGATTCACCTGTCTTCCGCCATCTTGCTCATCCAAAAACCTCACCTAATCCACTCAGACTGCTCGTTCCTTAAATTACCACCCCTCCCCCCTTTCCTTTTCTTAATATTTCTTATCCTTTAAGCAGCATGGCAAATATACTTAGGAATTAAAACTGTTTTCTTCCATGTCACTTAAAGAACGAATCTATTCTGTGTTTCCATGATGGGGGGAAGAGGGAGACGGGGGGGGGGGGTGAAAACAAAAGTGAATTAGTAAGTATGAATAAAGGAAATAATGTTTATCGTGGAAGAAAGGAAGAGTTAATTGGTAGAAAATGAGGGTGAAAGATAAAATTCGAATTGAAAATGATAGTTTCTTCTGTCTTTGTTGAAAGAAAGTGAAAAGTTTTCATAATGGACTTTCAGTTAGTGAAAATCCTATTTTATTGAAGTTAGTGTTTTTTTATTTTAAGATATTAGTTAGCTGAACTAAACAACATCACATAGTTTTAAAAAAAGCATTTTATGAAATATCAAAGTTACCTTATACAATTGTAATATTGAGTCAGAAAACTAACAATATATTTAATTTTATAATTACAGTGGAAATGATGAGATTTTATTTACAAAAATTATCTCAATAAAGAAAACATTACTGATAGTATTGTGATCATTTTAGAGAAAAGAAATTTTTCAAAAAGAAGAGAAGTATATTAAAAGTGCTACTAATAACAATAATTATGTTTCTTAAAACAAAAATCACTCATTCAGTATGCATGTATGCTGCATTTCTATATTCAAGGACATAAGAACATTACCAGCATACCAATCAAATTTTAAATATAAAAAACTAATGAACTCATCACCTGATTTCCCAAAAGACTTTCACCCAAACTACCCCCAAGAAGTTACCCCAACCCCAATATACCCATCTCTCCTGGGTAGAAAAGAAACCCTTCCTCCATTTACTACAACTCCATCCCCCTCCCCCGTATCGCTATGTCATTCATAATTAGAAGCGTATCAGCAGCATATACTCTAAATAGAGTAGCATAGCATTTTAACATGTGCTATCAGCGCCAAAATCTCTAATATTATCTCACTCGCAATAATAGGTATTGTTTGCATTATTTATGTGATGGCCAGCCGGTGCCACGATGCAGCATTATTTTTTTAGTTTAGAGGTTGTGCGAAAGAGGGCGTTAGTGTAGTTTTTAGTTTGTTTTTTGATTGATGTAGTTTGTGCGAAAGTTTGAGTTTTTATTTTTTGAAATGGATGTTAATTATTGATGATGTTTTAACGGTTTTTGTGGAGTTGAAAATTAAATTTGATTGGCGTGTGTAAAGCTCAAGGTTTTGCTCCAGAATTACTCAGTTCAGCTGACTTGGTGTAATGAAAATAAAATAGCAGTGTATTAGTTGCAACTGTACACTTCATGTTTAAATGGAGTTCAAATTATTTTCTTTGCATACTCAAAAAAAAAAAAAAAAAAAATTGGGCATTTTTTGGCAAAACGGATCAAGAGATATTTATGTTTATATAGTCGATAGATTTTCCACAAGGTAGCACAAATCGAACTGCTGAATTTCCCTGCCTTACGAAAATATGCAAATAAAAAAAATTAGAGGTATAGAAAATGATATGAGTTATTTATATCAAGAAGACTAATATTATGTTGTAATATCAGAAAAGTCAATTTAGCTGCAAGTAACTTTTTAAATAATATACAGAAAGAGGTGATTTGTTGACAGCAGAAGCAATTATTACTAAAGGTGAATTGAATGTGATTTTCAGCATCCTCAGATTGTATTTATTTGCCTGATATTTCGAATTACAACTTAATTCTTGGTTACAGCAATATCTTTAAGTAATTTTCAGTAACTAATGAAATGATAATACTAATCAGAAAATAGCATCCATGAGCCATCTCAAGTGGCAGTCAGCTAATCTTTAAAAAACTAAATTCATGTTACATAACCTTTTAAATCACCAAACAAACCTTATCTCTGATCATAATACCCATTTTAAATTCCATTCCTTTCATACCTAACAAAAAATCCCACATTTTCTGATCTACTCATCTCCTTTTACACACATAATTTGCATTATTCACCGACCTCACTCTAGATTTGGCGATTATTAGTTGCTACATTCATGTCACCGTTCTGTACCTAACATGGACTAACATCTAGAGTAATATTTCACTAATTTGTAGGACGACCTGCTCTTTCTGTGTTTCTATATAATAATTCGCTGTCAGGCAATGGCTCGCGTTATGTATATAATATGTGTATATATGTGCAAAGGGCTGACAAAAGTCTGGTGATTAACTGTGCAAAAGAGAATATGAACGTGGCGAGATGAATAAACAGACAAAAAACTAGGGAATTCCCCGTTTTGTGAGGTTGTGTTTGTATATTCTTTGTGTGATTATATTTCGTGTCAGGTTGTCAGTAAGGATAATCTTCACTTGGGGTGTTTCGGGGTGTTCTTCAATAGGATTTTGAGAAATGATATGATTATTTGTATTTTATAATTATAAGAAAATAATATATTGTAGAAACATGTTTCATTCTAGCCTTTCTTAGATCAACATGTTTAATATTTACTGCTGGGAATGCTTGGGTATAGTGTTTTTTAAATCTTAAGAACCCAAATCGATTAACTCTTCAAATTGTTTTGCCAGTAAAGCCATTGTTGTCCACTTGTTTGGGTGGTTCAAATTCTCTATTTTCTATACAAATCGCAAGAAAGTCAAAG
>JAQIWE010001999.1:0-14178 GCA_034698565.1 Campodea plusiochaeta
TTGTGTATCAACCTTAAAACAGCTCTCCTGAAAAATCACGTTTTTACACTTACGATAGTTCGTCAGCTGAGCGACGACATGAGCTCTCGTGCAGTTGTAATTTGCAAATGATTTTCCCCGGTTTTTCTGAAATTTAGGATATTTCTGACTATTATCTGGTGGTTATAATTGAAATGTTTCTATGTGTCGTCGTGGTGAAATTGGTAAGTTTTTGTTTGTTTTTGACTTATGCATTATTGAAATTTCGGAACCACGTCCTAATCTGTTTTATTGATGACTTCTGTTATTTTTTTGGGATATTTTCGATTATGAGAAAATCATGTAGTGAATACTATAAAGTTTTTATATGATTGTATCGTCGTGATAAAATTTGTAAGTTTTTGTTGTTTTCGAAAGCATTGTTGTTTCGGAACCACGTGCTCACGCATTGTGTTGGTTAGCAGACAGATAATATTTACATAATATTGCACTGGGGATTCTGATTATTACTAATGATCATTAATAATAATTATTATTATTTACTTATTTTTTCAACGGTGTAGAAAATAATAAGGAAATTTAGAGATTCCGGAAGCACGCGTGCGCAAGTTTGACTTGTAGACAGACGCGATGATTTGCGAATATTCCTAACTTGCGCGTGACATCATCGAGTAACTAAAATCGCGAATTATGAAGTTAGAGATTTTATATTTTAGTATGTTAAACTTCAATTCCATATAAAACACTCCTGAAAAATTTAGATCTCTAAGTATCTTAGTTTTTTCGCAGTGATTTTTTGAAAATGACGTTTTCCCTATCCTTTTTCCTTTAACACAGGAGGTGAAAACTTTTTCACCGCCTGTGTTATAAGATAGGAAAAACGTCATTTTCAATAAATCGTTGCACAAAAACTAACACACTTAGCGATCTGAAATTTTCAGAAGCGTTTTATATCGGACTGAAGTTTAACATACTGAAATATCAGAACTTCGTAAATCGCTATTTTATTTCTTCAATGACGTCACGTGCAAGTTATGAATACCAAATAATTATAAATATACCAAATTACAGTTTTTCATTCATTCATTTATCACTAAAATATGGTCCTACATAAATTAGACAAAAAATAAGTTCTTTATACAGTTCTGTGGACTGAAGTACAGATTATTAATTTTTGTATGTTACTACGAACTGAACAAATGCAGTAAATCAAATATAACCTTTGAATTAACAAAATTATTCAAAACTTCACTTGAAACTACATTAACAAACTAACAGCATCTACAACTACTATAATAATTATGCAGTTACAGAAGAAAGATCTTTTGCTACAGTATAATATACCCTTATTTTCACTTTTGTACTGCATTCAACAAATTACAAAAATATTTTGTTAATTCATATTGGTAATGGCACATGCTATATTGCATAAGAGTCAGAGCCATACCAATCAAAAATGTTCAGCACAGAAGTTTAGATATTATGAGAAATACACTACGAAGAGATTTTGAAGTTCAAATTATTTATAAAGAATATAGTTTTAAAGATATTCGAAAAGCATATTACAGCATAATTATGTTTATTAAATTTTTATATGTTTTAGTTTTAAATTTAAAGCGTTGTAGTCTCTACATTTATCACAAATTCACCGGGACAAATCAAAATATAATACAGTAATTTGAATTATTGATTTTAAAATTCACAAACAACTGTTTAATTACTGAGGCAGTTTCAGTTTTTCTTTGTTTTCGAAAGCCTTAAATCCGATAACTTTTTTTCTGAATTTGCTATCCTTGATCAAAGACTTCAGAATCCTGTTTTTCATTATAAATTCCAATTTGATAAAAAGAAAATGGAAATTTCAAATATCAAATTACAATGTTCGGATTGTTTACTAGCAAAAAAATTGCCTGCATGCTGAACATTTTTGTCATTAAACCAAGCCATGCTACAGATTGAGCTTTCAAATATCTAATTTAAATAATTACAATAAGATAATTAAATTATTCTATTAATAATATATCATCACTGTAGAATAGTTGAATTATAAATCAAAATGATTTACTACTACAGCTAAATAAAAGAAGAAACCATAAGAAAATTTGGTCCTTAATAAGACATAATGGTTTAAAAAAATTATTTACCAAAGCTTTACAGAAAAAGTACTTTAAAAAGCACTTCAGAAAAAAACAAGCGAGAATCCATAAAAACAATGAAAAACCCTAAAGTTTAGCATGATGAATACAATATTCTGCATACGTAAATATTAAAATATTAAGCACAAAATATATCTTTTGTAGTTACATATTCAAAAAACAAATAATAACCAAGTAGTCCAAAAAAAACATGATAATAATGGCAGTATTATAAATTCCCATTTTTCCAAAAAACCTCTAACCCATGGATAATTTTAATTTTTTTGCTGGTAAATCAGTCAGTCATAACGTCACTGCTTCTGCATGATGAAAATCACATTTTGTTGAACTTTTCACATTTCCATATGGAACTGGTCCTCTTCTGGATGCTCAGCTGAAATGGGGAAATTGGAAAATAAAAGTAAAACTTTAACATGAGAAGGGGAATGGTAGATTCCTCATGAGATAGTCATGCAAAAACTAGGGAGAAATAACTATGTTGGATGATAACTCTATTTAAAGAAGAAGGGAATGCTGAAACATACTAAAATTATCCAATATACCATTATATTATTTTAATCCAAGAGTCAAAATTTCGTTTTTCTACACCTATTACTTTCCGAGATGATTTCGGAAAGTAATAGGTTATGTAAAAAAAACCATGTAAAAAAACATAAAAATGATTCGTTTACGTTCCGTTTACGACTTCCTTTTCAAAGTTTAAGAAAATGATTTGTTTATGACAACTCTAATAATAATGGAAATCTCAAACAATATGTTTTAAATTGTAAGCAACTTTTCACCTCAAAATTATCCAAAGAAAAAGAAAGCAATTTCATTTGCAATCACATAAAATTGAAATTAAATGAGGCATTACACAAATAATCCAAAAAATACACTTTAAACCTACTCCACAATCCAACCAAAACATCCAAAAATCCCCTCTTTATACTTACCGATTCCATCCTTCTTAGGACTGCTAGGTGGTTTCCCTGCTCCCTTCTTCGTAGGTGACCCCACCTTACTCTCATCTTTCTTTGCTGATGGTGAAGAACCTAATGTAATACCAGCAGGAATATTTTGAATAACTTTTGGTGGTGTTTGAGACAATGGAGAGTTACGGAGGTTCAGGAGGAACGTACGGTCGTAAACAATACGAGTACCTGTGTGGGGGAGAAATGAGAGAAATTTTTTTATTACTTACTTACGTCTAGTTATTATTGCTGAAAAAACCTTTTAAATTTTTATTTTTATTTAAAAAGAACCTTTTTTTAAACTATACTCCAGGGTAGCCTACCTATTTTTTTTTTATTATTTTACTGTTATGGTACCATACCCTTTTTCATTACTGCACCCTTCTTTTCAATCAAAAATGAACATTTTTCAATCAAATTAACGGTAGTCCTTTTTTTCAATCAGATTTTTATCAGATGTGAAATGAGAGGGAAAGGGAGTCGAGCGAAATCGGCAAAAATCTAGTGTTCGCAAAGGCCTCTTATTTTCTATATCTACTTTACATCGTTCGTTTATGTAGTTCTACATACACCATGCTCTAGAGAAATGAAATCTTTGAATAGGCCTACTACCTAAAACAAAATTTATATAAGTTCCACAATTTTGCTTGCAGAAACCACATACACTTTCAGCTACTGGTTTCTGTAATAACTGGACGAATGAAAATTTTGTTTTCAGTCGATTTAAACAATATAGATGGAAACTTCTTCTTGGTTCATTCTGCATCATTCATAATGTAGTTGCAATAAAGGGGTTTTGAAACCAAACACTTTTCTTCAAAAATTGCAATATATTTCAGTACCTACGTGGTACCGTCATCAGGAAATCTATTTGCCTGATGACGGTATCACGTAGGTACTGAAATATATTGCATTTTTTGAAGAAAAGTGTTTGGTTTCAAAAACCCTTTATTACAACTACATTTTAAAACAATAGCACGGCATTTGTAGAAATCCAAAATACCCAACAATAACAAAGTTACCATAGGCTTATAAGCGATAGAAGTCGTCTGAAAGCAAGATTTTTCCAGCTTTTATAAACGACTCCCTTCCCCTCTTAATTTTGACCAAAAGCCTGTTCCAAACAGTCAGACATTTACAGATATAACCCATTCAGAACAAAAAATAAAGATTTTAATTATAACTTAACAGGCACCTAAGTTGCTTATAACAGAAAACTTTCCAACATTAATTGATTCAAAACGGCTCTAGTAAACAGCTTATAAATACTGAATCAGCTATTTGTAAGTGGAAAGAATTCTTTCACAGCCTAACTACAATAAATATAATAACAATAAACAATAATCATTCATAATCATCTTTATTTCAACGAAGCATGTTGCAGTTATTGAGTACAAAAGGTCAACAAGAGGCCGTAGCCATCAATGGTTAGACGTAGACACTAGGCTAGATAAGGATAATCTTGAGGTTATTTTTTTATTTGTAAACAAAAAAACAATAAATTTTATTGTTCATAAGCAATTCAGTAATAATGCTACCACAGCTAGGGCTTATGTATTATTATAATTTTAATTGTCCTACTAATTGAAAGTTAAAATTCTCTTATTTAAAATAATAACAATTTTATCAGTAGTCAAGTCATTAATTCTACAATGTTGAATAAAATATGATAGGTTTAGCAAATAGAAAAAAAATCTAAATGATAGGCCTATCAGCAAGAAGTGCGTACTTAATAAAATACATTAAATATTTATATATTTAATTTAATTTATGTACTGTAGAGTTATTTCAGTTATAGACATGTTGTTGGTTACAGAAATATTATGGATGAGTACAAGATCAGATTGTCAACTAGTTGACATGTTCGTAAATTTTTAATTTGTGACCGCAGGCCTAACATCGAAATGAAATGTAAAAATGTTGCATCGTTATATATGGTTCATAATACTATTTGAAAGCTCTCAAAAAGATGAACATTGTACAAAGACCTACCATTTTAAAATGTTTAATCATGAAGGAGTGTATTTGTAAGAAACATTTTAGTTTTCGGAATGTACTACAGTTCATTTTAATTGCAGAATTATAATTACTCTGACACTTATGACTTCTAATGATGCATTTTTCTACTAATAGGTTATCTCCTAAATTTTATCAACTTTCATGTAACTAAACTGAAGATGGTATGAGTAATGTAGTCAGTTTTCTAACTGTATCTTTTGCCTTTTTCATTTTTGGTGCCTTTTATGGATTCAGTCAGTTTAATGTGGCATGTACACAGACTATCTTGTGAGTTTGCTAAAAAAAATACCATTGGAAAGCTTGGGAGATGCACTTTATGAATAATTACACATGTTTTTATTTAAAAAAAAAGGAATGATGCAAAAAAATTCATGAACTTGACTACTTTTAAACAGTTTTGAAATCTAATCTATATTTCTCATTGTGTTTCTGTCTGTCTGTCCAGCATAGAATCAGCGTACAAACAAGTTACAGATCGACAAAGGTGTCAAACAAAGCTACTTGCCAGTTTTTGTATTGAACACAGGGCCTTAAAATAAAAGTTACTATACATGTATAAAGGTAGCTGGTTGTAGCATTGAATGCAAATCATATATTTTAAGCAAATTTTCTTTAAAATTAATAAAATATAATTCTATCAAAAAAAAACTGTAAGAATTTCTTTTATTATCGTTCCAAATTAAATATATCCATATATATCTCAATAGTTTTTCAACAAAGGAAATTGCTGAAAACATTGTGTCAAAACCTTTGAGTTGAGTAACTACACTATAGGCCCTATATATAGAGAATTAGAGATGCTCTAAAAAAAGAAAACATCATTTTACACAGTTAGAAGTCTAATAAGAATTTATCTTTAACATATTTCAATTTGTTTGTTTCTCAAATCATCGAAGGGACTATAATATTACAATTACTTTTCATTCCGAGAAATGTTGGGTATTTCTGCTAGTAAATGATATAGGAGAAGTAGGTATCAAGTTCAGGAATTTTATGCGCCAATTTAAATATACTCATTCGAGAAAACAAAATTATCTCCAGAAAGTGCATCTTTTCAAGCTTTTCAATGCTATTTTTATTATATAGTGAAAGTTGACGAAAAAAATTCCTACAGAAAAGTTGATTGATGATTGTCTCTGTGCATGCTATATCCAACTGACTGTATCACCACTTAGGGCACTAAAGAAAATGGCAAACGATACAGTCAAACACCGACTATTAAACCCTATAGCCTACTACTATTCTGGTCCCAATAAGCTCTCAAGATGCACACGTTCTCTTTCTTACCTCCTGGAGTAGTTGAATAGAGTGTACCACCAGGTGTTGATGAATAATCAGTTGGTAATTGTGATGGATCATTTATTAATAAGGTACGAGATGGTATAGCCTGACTTTGAGTAGCCTGACGTGCAACGGGAGAAGCAGACATTGTTGGCAATCTGAGGGATGATGAAAAGTTTTATTATTATTGCAATGACAGACCAGAAAAACACCGGCTGAACAAGAATTCACATTTCTTTCGAGGTATCGAGGGAAAATCAACTAATCTTGCATTTAATATTGCTCTTCCTTTTTTTGTTTTTGCTTTAACTTTAGTTGCATTGCTTTTTGATTTAATCTTTTTTTATCGAAGTCTACATCAAGTGCATCTTCAGCCCCCTATTACCTCCCAAAAAATCTGAGAAAATATAAATAAATGTTTTTTTACAAAAATGGTAAATTTAATAATAAAAATAGACAAAACTTTTTACCGGCCCCACCCAAAATTTTATTCTAGATACACTATTGCCCTCTCCCCAACCCCCCCAGTATTTTTTATGCAATGACCTTGAATCAGCTGATGGATTGTGAGCAGCCTGAAATTAGACAAACTAACTGAACAGTTAAACAGCATTATCTGTAAAGTTTCTCTATATATCTACATTTACATGCGAACAATTGATGTTGAAATTAAAGTAGAATGTATTTTTAATACGAAATTTAAAATTTACGCCTTTGTTTACTGAATGACGACTCAACAGATGCCATGTGATTGATTGCAAACCAAAACAAAGAAATCGTGCTTCACAGTATTTTCATCTTACAAAACGAATTTAACCTTTATTTCTTCTACAAATGACATAGGTATATTCAGGAATGATACAGAAACATTAATAAGTCACTACTAACAGTGATTAACCTTCATACTCACTTAAAATCTTCGAAAAACGACCTTCGCACGAAGTTCACTTACTGCGTAGCAGACGTCCAAAATGCGAGTAATGTTATTTCCAAGATTACATAACTTTGCAGTCTTTCTCATCTGCGTCATACCAGAGCAAAACAAAGTTTTTATTATTTTACGATTTTGTACTCCTCGTCATGCTCGTTATTTATTATAGATCATATTTTTATTAATTATGTGTATGTATTATCATAACGCAAAATAATAGAACTTGATTATCCAAAGTATATTCTATTTTTAAATTATTTGTTTAGATCCAGTGTTCTCTCTACTTATTATTACGGTCAAGGGCAAGGTGATGTGATTTAAAAGGACGATTTTTTTTTTTCATTATAGTTCCTGCCCAACAACAACAACAAATATTTGACTAGACCTACTTTTATTTTATGTTGTTTAATTTCAAATAAAAAAAAATGTTGTTTATTATTTCATACAAGGTTATATTCATAATAATTAAAAAAAAACATGGAAGTAAGTTAATTCTTGGAAGATTGATTTATAATAAGACAGAATAAGTAACATATGGATATAAAAATCACAACTATTGATATTTCTGCATCTACCTTTCAATTTTCAAGATAACATTTATAATCACAGAATTTTCCATAAGAAATAAAATCTCTTATTTAGGACTAGGCCTACGGAATATTCTTATGATTATTTCACTATAACTTCAACAAGAAAGTTAAATATTAACTTTGGTTACCTCACAATTTCTTCTTTGTTGAATTAAGTGTATAAAATATTAACATAATTACTACTCTTAATTATTTTTAAATGGTTTGCCTTTTAAATAGTCTAATATGCTCTACTATTGAAAAACAGTAACTACTCTTCACATCAGCAAAATAGGATTCTGAAATTGACACAAACAAAAATACATTATGAAAATTTTATTTGAACCAAATTGAAATATAGAAAACAGTTGAATTCCTCCTACATCAGAATTTTGAAAATAATTTTGTATTATTTACTGAAAATTCAATACAAAAACAGAGTTGAAGTACAATGGAAACAAGATCTCAAATAGAACTAAATTATTATTTTTGTACAAATATCAAAAAAGTAGGCCTAATACATTTAGGTTTTATTTTAGTCATAAATTTGAAACTTTATAATTATAGGTCTATCATTGTTTATACAAAGGTTGAGAGGTATGATTAATGCCATGAACTACAAAATCCTTGAGTTATGACGCTTTTAAAATTATTAACTGGTTAAAGACACAACTCTGCACATGACAAGTTGCACATACCAAACATATAGCAGCATTATATAGCCCTAGTGACAACATTGGTCAAAAGTGGGCTAATTGAAGCTTTTTGACCTTACGATGTACTAATTTGACACAACAAAAGGAAAGCAGAGTAGGCCTAGTTATAATTTATAAGTAGACATTGTGGCCATTCAAAAATTATGCCAAAGGCAATTTTAACATTTTTATTTATCGTCGCTCTTTCTTATGCTTCCGTTTTTCCTTCTTATGCTTCTTCTTAGACTTTGAACTTTTGTGTTTCTTCTTTTTGGAACTTCTTTCATCATCTGATGAATCATCTGTAGAACTGTGAGAACGCTTTCGTTTCTTCTTTTTGTCCTTTTTCCGTTCCTCTTGAAGTTTTTGTCGTAATTCTTCCTCCGCTAGCTTCGTAAGTGGGGTGGCATAGTCCTCCTCGCTGTCACTGCTGGTGCTACTCACGTCTAATACGATATCACGATCAGGGTCAACTTTCAGGAAGTTTCGACACTGGTAGGTTAGGTGACCTGCGTATCCACATTTTTTACATGCAGGACGAATATTGCTGTCTTTTGATTGTTGGGTTAGCCGAGCTATAACGTTCGGATTCATGGTCACTTACGATTCAGTTAATCAGTTGGCTACAAACATAGTTTTTAAACGTTTGGAAATCACAATCCTTATTTTTTTTTTCACCAGTCACAAGCAGAAGAAAAATCGACCAGCAGAATTTCCTGATCTCAATCTAGTTTTGGGCGTGTTCCTAAATTATTACTTGGCTTAGAACCCCGAGGGAACCATGAAGCTTCGAGAAATAGAAAAACAATTGGAACACATTCTAGCACTCGAGAGTTCATGGCTGTTATTTTTCAGTTTTCACATTATTATCTTAAAATTAGTTATCTTAAAAATAGTCATCCATGTATTTCGCTTTGTGTTCAAGCACTTGTTTAACGAACGTAGAATTTTCCCCGCAGGCAGAAAATCATTATGAGCAATGGGAAATTCAAAAGAGAAATAATTTAAAAAGTTGACGAGTTCATAAAAGTGACGTGAACGGACGTGAATCACGATTATTTGTTCTGTAGTTACGATTATAAACCTTAAGAAAAGGACAAGAATCTTTAGAACCACATAAGTTTTAAGGTAAAAGAAATATTTAGGTCTACACTAACTCGTAAGTTCACCCTTGTTGCCTTGTCTTGTTTCAGACTGTTCCTTGCCGTTTTCATCTGCTGATAAGATCATTTTTGTCTTTTAACAATTATAAAATAAAGTCAGTATTTATAAAAATGATGGGGATTACAATAGTAATCGAGGCCCCCGAACTTGTTGGTGTGCACCAACTTAATAAAACTAATGTTATTAGATTTGGTTTAGTCAGGTTAGATTAAGCCTAAGTCAATCACCATTCTCGGATGGTGAGGGCCTCGATTATCATTGTACTCCCAAATGAAGCTACCCATATCAACAGATAAAACAATATAAAATATTTAACACTTTAACTGCTGAAAAAGAGTAGTGGCGTCCGAGTTGGACCCCACCTACCTGCTATAGGCGTACGAGAAAATTTGTCATTTTCTCAGGATTCCAATTATGCCAAGAACATTAATTTTTCTGTGCGATAAGCGGTTCTTTCGCTACAGTTAAATGTTCGCGATGTCGATTGTAAAAGAGAGAATTTATTTCTAGGTAAGCACTATTTCGTTAAGGTTTTCAGCATTTTCGTTAATACAACCATACCGAACACATGGAGTGTTTATACTCGCTAGAATCGCAAGTTTCTGATTTATAATAATCGCTAGGATATTATATACAAAGATCGCCGGAAATAGAATATATAACATTTTTCCGTACTGGGAACGAAAAAAAAGTGATGTTAACAGATGCGTAATGGCGTTTATTGGCATACAGGAAGGGAATTAATTCATCAACGCTAAAACGCGTTCGGCTGTATAAAATACCATCCTGTGCAGGTATTTTACATGTTATAAAGACGTATAACATACTAAAAAAAAGCACGTTGAACTGTAGATTTCAAAACTGTTTGTATTTTCACTGTAAGTCACACGGTGAAAAAAGTTAGAAAGGAAAAACAGTGAAGCCTGTAAATGGCCGACGGGTAAACACGTTTTCCACGCCATATGCCGCCGACGCCAATTGGCGTTTGACCCAGTACTAGGTGACCAGATGACCTTTACCATTTTTTTTTGGTACATATGTGTTCCAGGTAACTCAAGCAATAATAAAACACAAAAAAAAGTATGTGGCATCTGGGGAGGGTTCCTTGATTTTTGGGTGGCAGTTAAAGTGTTAAAACTGTTGTTCTTTTTAAAAAGTATATGTTAAAACAGTTTTATAAGGACGAGTGTAAAGATGATCAGGTTGGGTTTTAAAACGTGGTTTACAAATGTCATGCATATTAAAATTGACAAGTGCAAGAGTTTAAAATATGAACCTACATTTCTATATTTGATAGCTTTTTGATCAAGAAGTTTTGTGATCCTGTAATCCAAGCTGGAGGTTAAAAAGATACTTTTGCAAAAATCAAAATAATAAATGTCTTAATTTATTTTCATTAATGCAAAATAATGCTTAAGTTCCGTACTCTTAGTTACTATCTGTTTTTACTAAGTAAGTTATAAATGAAATAAGGTAGCCTACCACCCTACCTTGTACTTTATGCATAAATAATTATTTTCTATATATAGCCTAAATTGATAATGAATTGACTCTTCTAACCTTTTTGTGAGTGTGGGTAGTGAATGACCAAATGCTGCAACTGGAATTGACTCTATGACCTGAATGTTAGTAAGACTTTCAATATTGGGCCAGAATGAATAGATGTTTTCGCCCTTCTTTGTATTTTTGCTTGTAGATGAATCATTTATTACACTGTAACGCTGTCGAAGTCGCTCATACTGGCGTTGTTCACGAATACGTTGAATATCCCATCTGTAAAAGAAGTCACAAGATTAAAATTATGGTACTATTATAATCATTGATGGGGTATGGTTCAAAATAAAGGATACTTTACAAAAGTATGTAATGTAGCCTACATAGATTGCACCAAAAGTTTCTACATAAATTTTGAATCTAGATTCAATTCAAAAGATATTTCCTGAGCTAAAAAATAACATAACTGGTTACCAGAGTGGGAATTTATGTACATTTCCCCTGTATCTCGAAAAAGTCTGTCACTATACCCTATTTACTCTAATAAAACAAATTGAGACTTTCTTCTATCTTTGTAATTTTGACATGCCCACTAAGCAATTTGTTTACGCTGTGAATCTATTTATGAGTGAATAGAAATCAGGGTTAAACAAGCAGCTATTATCTGCTTTAATTCTACTAACCTCTTTCTCCTTTTTTCATCGAGTTCTTGTTTATGATGTCTTTTACCAAACACATCATCACCAAGGTTCTCTGTACCTTCCATAGAATAACAACTTGTATACAATTTACACCTCCATGATGGAACCTGACAATACAAAAGTAATAAAAATTATAATGAAATAAATACCCTAAAATTATAATATTGGACAAAGCAGTATCATGCTGTACAAACATAGACCTCATTTAACGAAGTAGGCCTACAAGTTTTAAATTTGGATTCAGGAATTTTAGTATGAATCATATGAAATTTCATTATTTACTGGATATATCATAGGCTATTTTATTCTTCACATAGGACTAGACCTACGTCAACATTACCGGGATGTACACGTCATCGCTACTAAATTCAATATTATGTCCACATCAGCAAGTTAAATGTTAATAAGTTTCTCAGAAGGTAATATAAACAAAATCATAATTGAAGATTATTGATCAACAGTTCAACACTTTGCAATATTTTTCAGTAGCTAATTGAGGGAAGATTCAAACTATTATTAGCATTCATTACCTAACTAACAAATACATGCTCTGAATATAATGATTACCGTCAACTGGGGTGAAGTTGAATGAAAACTCCTAAAACTATTTAAAGTGTTGTAAATAAATTTCAGTGAATTGTAGGAGTTTCTAGTAAAATTTATCTGATGGGCAATGCATCAGGAGTAGTATGATGATGTATAATATAATAGTTTTCGTCTAAAATGTGCAATATAAAAAATATTAACCAATAATAAGTGAACACATGGTTTTCGACTCCTGGGAAAATTGTATGCTGAACATTGAGTAGTCAAAACAGTTTATTATTTATTTTACTGAAGTTTGCGTTGCTGCTTTTAAGGAAAGTCTTTCATTAGCAGTTTCATGTATGTGGTTCAAGAGTTATGTACAGCTAAATGTTTGACAACACCTCATTTTTTTTATTTCCTATGTAAACAATGCAAAAACAGGACATAAATTTACAAACTTGATTTTTTTTGTATTTGTGTAATATTTTAAAGTAAGTAGGTCTTGTGTTTAGGAATTAATAAATTTTTTAACTAACATTTGCTTATCGTAAAACACCATTTTCTTAATGATACGCTTACAAAACAACTTGAAATGCCCATAAAACAGTCAGTAAACAAGATACACACATGAAACTTTAAAGTTTCATTTTCAAATGTTTTCAATTTTCACATAAATATTAAATCTTTCTTGACTACTGTATGCAACATCATTTTATGTTTATTTATAATGCAAAAATAATCATAAAACTATATCATTCAACTTCACCACAATTGGGGTGAAATTGAATGGTTTCAGTTTTAATGATTTTGCCCGTAACTGTGTTATTTTGAACATTAAAAATGGCGTCATGAGTTGCAGAAGATCATACTCCTCATGTGTGATTCAATTTTAGTTCCATTAATTCTGTAGAAGTAACAAATGGGCAATTAACTTTTTTGAAAACAGAAATAAAATTTTGCATTTATTGATTTATAAAAATTACAAATTTATTATAAATGAGTAACAGTAACTACAAATATCTTAGATAGTTATGCTGTACACCAATACATTGGACAAGAAGCACGGGTTTGAGCAAAATAGCCTACTGTTTGCTATTTGTCCAACAAATTGGTACTTTTCACTGAACACATAGCCTACATGAAAATAGGGTCGAAGCTGTGCAGAGTATTGGTAGTTTGCACGTTCTCTCCAGTGTAATTTACCCGGACATGAAAATAGGGCCCCAAATTTAGTTATAACAAAACATTTATTTCTAAAATTCTAATTTTCAATTATTGTTATTTTTTTGTACTTTTTTATTTAAAAAAAAGTTTCAATGGACCCTAGGCCTAAACGCATCATTTCAATCATGCTTTTTGTCTTTTTAATTGCTCAAGAAATGTGTTTGAGTCATATTTAAATTGCACAAAAATGAAAAAAAAGAACCTCTCATTGACTTCATTGTGATATTTTTATTCACTCAATTAGTGCAGTTTAAATTGACACAAAAAATTCATTTACGGTATGTTTTTAAACAAAATCAAAATATTTTTAAAAGAAAAAACAAATATTTCATGATAAAACCAAAACTCTGGTTCATAACTAAAGCTAGTCATTTGTTGCGGTCGCGATTTCCGCACTTTTCATTCCGGAGATTAAAAATAGACTTCTGATATGAAAATATGATATCTTAACATGAAAACTAACAATATTTTGCACTTCAAAATC
>JAQIWE010002000.1:0-14178 GCA_034698565.1 Campodea plusiochaeta
TAGCACTCACCATTGATTTGTATTAACAGTAAAACCAAAGATTTTCTTGTGGAATGGGGAATGTGGGGGAATAAGGGAAAAATCTTTGGTTTTATTCTTAATACAAATCAATGGTGAGTGCTGCAGTTTCAAAAACCCACTAAAAATGAAGGTTGTTCCAAGTTCTGCATCCATTAATGTATAATTTGTCACAATTGGATAGTTTTAAGTTACTGAAAAACAGTACCCGAATCTACTCAGGAGAGGGATATTATTTTTAAATGGGCTTATAGGAGGGAGACTAATCACACCACTAAATGACCAAACTGAAAATGGCTTGTGATTAGTCTAAAACGAGACAAGTCTGTTTACAATTTGTCTCCCCGTTTTCTGCCGATTCCAAAAATGTATAATATGCATAGGTTTCAAAGTTCTTTCCAACGTAATATTGTAGTAATGATATTTTGTTAACTGCCCATTACGAAAGGTTCATGACATAGACATAACAGTAAGTATCTCCTATGAACGTGATTTTAATATTCTATATGAACATTAGGGTGCTAGACAGGTATCACCAAAATTCCAGCCGCGTTTGTGGCTGTTGATCAAAAACGAAATCATGCGACCATTTAATGAGCGTTTAGACAAGTTCAAGCTAAATTCCAGTGAAGTTGTGCGACAATTATGTAACCATTGATGTACAATGATACATTACAACATCCAAGAAATGAAATTTCAGTCTAAACAATGGATTTTCCTTGAAGGAAGTGCTCCAAAGTATGTGATAACACAGCACGTGGCCGGAATGGTAATGGCCATAGTTTTTAGGGCGTTACATGACTTTGTCTTTATGAACTAACTAAAAAAGGGAATAAAATTATAGTGTGGTATTATGCCTCACTATAGGGTAGATTGTTTATCAATTTTATGCTAAATGATGGGAAAATTGTCTCATTTCTGACAGAAAAGAATTCAGTGCACTAGTTTGTGACTGTAATGGCCAAAATTGCTGAATTAAGCTATGAAAAGTGATGTCATCTAGCATATTTTCTAGATTTGATTTTTATTCTAACATCTTTGACTTTCTAAACATGAAAAAAATGGACCGGTGGAGCAAGATTCGCATCGAAAAAGGACGCAATTCCTGAAATAACAGTTTATTTCGCTGAGTTTCTGAAATCGCACTTCTTCAAGGGATTAAGAAAGCTGGAAAAATAGGATGCTAAGTCTATAAGGCTAAAAGAATATTAAGTTGAAAGTATACCGAATTTTGCCAAGAAATTTAATTTTTTCATGTGAAAATTACGGACTTATCAAACCACCCTCGTAATGACTATTAACTAAGACTAACAATAGGGACAAATCTCACACTATTAAAATGTAAATAATATGTCAGATAGAAATATATTACACTTAATATTAAAGGAGTTTAAGTACTTGAGTGGTTTAGTACACTTGATAAGTTGATATGCACAGTCCACAAATGGAAAACTGCTTTCACCTATCTAGGAAATGATTAAGTTATGGGATCAATGGTACCAGACCTATGTGATCAAGGGTATCGAACCTAACTGTTGAATCCTGTGGTTCTCTAATATTCAGTGTAATATATATATTAACCTTTGATATTTGAATTAATGAAATTTGACAAATTACCTTTGAATTTAATTCAGATATGTACCTACTTTACCCCTGTCTGGAAGGAAGTATTTTTATAAATTCAGTAACAGCATGAAAGGTCTATTTAGAAATGCTGAAGTTAATATGAAAAATGTAGAAGAATAGATGGTTTTGTGACATTATTCTGAGATGTTATATTGATTTATTCAAATTATCACAATACTTGGATGTAAGGCTTCTATTTTATCATCAATATTTTATAAAATCATACCTTCTAATAACATTTACTTGATGATATTCATGTTTCATAACTGTGAAGCACTGGCTGAAATACATCCAAAATAAATGTACAAAAGTAAAATTCCTAAATAAATAACTCCTATTATTGGTGATCTCATATGGTTTCTTGTTCCAGATGTTTTCCCCTCTACGATGTGATATAATACCAAAGATAAGTTTGAAGCCATCCATGTGCCATTACAGTGAGGAACAGTCTGACATGTGAAAATTCCAAATATCTTACTGATAAGGTAAATACCAGTTTTGTTTTTGCATGCTTTTTTAAATAAGTAACATGATCGACTGTGTCAACATTCAAGGAGATGAAAATGTACATTAATAGGCTAGTCCTATATGAATTATTTAGAGAAAATTGAATAATGTTCAATGGCAATAGCCAATAGGCTATAAATTATGTCTTTATTTGAAGAAAATTTTTGTAATATAAATGTACTACTAACCTACTGTATTAAGTACTGATTTTGCAACTTAGAAAATTATTGGTGAGCATATGGATATGGGATATAGTTCAACATTATGAAAAAGTGTTCTGAAATTAATTGAATATAATATTATAAATTAACTAGACATTAGCAAATCATCTCTTTAAATAGACTTATAAATATGTAAGGTGCTCTCATTTTTGCGAATGTATGTCTATATATATGCCTGCGTAATTTCATGAGTAAATGTTTAATATTTTCCTCTTAACTCTTAAGGTTATTTAAATATGACAAATAAATATAATGGAGTATATCTGTCATTTAGTGCCCCTAGAAATAAATGTTAGTACCATTAACTTGTTTATGATCACAGCACATACCAAATACCAATAATTTTTAAAATATTTATGGGTGGGTCAAAGCAATTGTATGTAAAAATATTAAATATTCTATGATACCAGGAGAAGCTTATTAGAATGCAAGGGATGTGAGAGATCTGCAAACTTTGTGAAATGTAATGTATCATACAGCATTAAAGGATATATTATTCTTGTTTAAAATTTCTGCAATTCTTTGGATATAAAAGAAGTTTTATATTTGTTAATTTTATAATATTTTAGGCCTATTGAATTTTTTTTTTAAATAACGTCTGAACATTGTTCAAAATAAAATAATAAGTACTGTTTCATGTAGGAAAATATACTTTTACAAATAATAATGAATTAAAACTAATAATAGCAAAGGGGACCTTTTTCTCTTTAAATAGTCTGGAGGAGGCAGACTCACATTTTCTTCATTTTGAGCTTAAAAATAGAGCAAAATCCCCACTTTTCTTAATTATGAATTGGAAAGAAACTATCTATTAAAATATTATTGTAAAAATTACTTCTTACTTATTTCTGAAATTTCATTTAAAACATGCTGAAGTTTTTGTATGATTTACAAAACTTTTTTCCCCTCACATCTCTATAAAAGGCACAGTATATCATATATAATGATCATAAAAAATAATTAATATGCCTAGGCTTGTCAATAATAACAATTTTATTTTAGTGTAAAAACTAACCTGTTATGTAAGTCATAAATAGTTAGGTTAATGTGAATTTAATGGAAAATTTATTTTACATTGAAAAGCTTTCGTAATCTAAACAAACCATTTTTGAATAATAATAAAAATTTATCCACATGTGCCTTTTTACCAAGTTATGTAACCTATTAATTTATTATTTTAATAAAGACTAAAAGTTCCTAGATAATAATTAGGCTTTATACAGACTTGTAGCTGGTATTTTATTAATGAATGGGAGTAAAAATAATTATGTTAAAGTAGTTATAGCCTAGTCCCTATATAAAAAGATCACTAATCAAAATGAGTAAATGACCTAGGTCTTGATTTTTTAATTTTCATCTTCAAGTACCCGATACTTTGTATTAAAAATTATACATGATAATTTCCTTCGGATTCATTTGGTGGATTTTAATAAAATTTCTAGAATTGTAACAGTTTGTATACTCCATTTCATGGTAAAAAAATTGTGTTTCCATGAACCCTCTACCTGAGTTTGAACAGAGATACTGAAATTTGAAATTTGCTTTACTCATCAGGTAAGGCTGCAAATCAGTATTTTTATTTTGAATCGCATTCTTTTTAATAAAATATTTGGATATATTTAACAAAATTTCTTCCTGCAGAGACAAGAGGAAGGACCTAGAATGCAATGTTGAAAGTTCAATTTTCCTTTTTGCTCAACGCTGAAACTAAATACCTGATTTACAAACATTGAATAGGCCTACAAAAAATATGAAATTTTCTCAACGGGGTAGCATAGGAAATCAACCATTTGTAGTCATTGAAAACAAAAATCGCACTGGAACATTAAAATATACATAGATAATACATGATTAAGAAAGCAATCTCATTTTTTTAAAAGTGAGTTATCAACATTGAATTCTAGTCCCTATTACCACAGTATGCCAATGATGAAAAAATAATAAAATCTACCGGTACTATTAATATTTTCTCTATATCTGGAAAGATATAAGAATAAAAAACTTCTTCCTGAATCTAATGATACCAAACACTACAAAATTGTTTAAAAAAAGTTTCAGCATTAAAGTAATATTGGATTTAACATGGAATTCCCTATGTTGGAACTCAATTTTGGTTTCGAGTGCAGTAACCTTAATACCTTGTTATTAGATTTGACGAATCATGGACTCTCTGGCTATCGGGTGCAGTCAAAATAATAAGAATTATAGCTGTGTAGAAGGCTTTGCAATTTTTTTTGATACAGAGTACACACTGGACAAATGTTCTGTAGTGAAAACGACCTAGCTTTCGAATTTTTAAAAAAATTCCATTTTCAAAGTTTTGATTTGATTTTTGATTTTCTCCAAAACCGCTAGCCAAAATTTAACCAACTTTTCAGGATTGCTCCAGTGTATTTAACTTATATAAAAAAAGTTAGTCAAAACCGACCTTCAAATTTTTAATTTTCGTTTTCAAATATATTGCCATTTTGTTTTCTAATTTTCTCCAGAATAACTTGTGGGATTTTAATTAAATTTCAGGAGTGCCTTGTGAGAAAAGTTTCACATTTCCAATTTTCAAACTTTTTGTTTAAAAAAATCACACACAAAAAATATTGTAAAGTTACAGACTTTCATTTTTTCCAGGGGAAATAATTTGCTTCATGTTCCCCCTAGTACATAGTATTTCGTCTATGCCCTTGTAGGAAATATTATTTGTTAGACAAAGTTAACTTGGTACTTACATGTTTTTTTATTAATGTCTGTGATAATAATTGGTGAAACAAAACATTTATAAACATATTGGTGAGTAAACTTCTGCTTATAGATTTCATAATGATCACGTCATATTGCTCATATCTTCAACATTCGACTATTTGAATATTGATAGATAATAAATGGTAATATTACAATGAATGAGAACTATTATTGTATATGGTATATCAGCATGTGCGGTTTTATAGACTTTTTTAAGCTAGTTTAATAATTTTGTGTATTTTTTACTTGTTGATTAAATTTGTTTACTGCTAGTGGCTGTATTTATTTATTTAATAATCTGGCACACGCGGAATGGGTTTGCTAATGTTTTATGCAAAGGGCGACTACTAGTACAAATTCGCATGCAAATTGATCGAACTTTTTTAAGTTTTGCTCGCAGAGACGTACGCGAACAAAACTAAAACTACTAAACTAGTAAGTTCATTTTATGTTTAATATAATTATATTTTGCTGAGCTCTGTGTTTATTATTTTTGATTGCGATAAATGGCAGCAAAAATGTGCGATGTGGATAAATTACCGTGAGTTTGTATAAAAAGTTCTTCAAAGTTTGATAATTTTTTTTTTACGTTAATTGCAAATATATAAGGAAGGAATTCTCTAAAGTGCTTCATTTCGGAAGTAAATTTAATGTTATTCGCAATGCATAATTTATAATAGCAAAGGTAAGTGCTCCGTTATTTTTCAGGAGATTATAATAAGATTTGAATCTCGTTTATAGGCCTTTAACCGCCTTTTATTTCCGTTCCACATAAATAAAATATTCTACATGTAGTCTGGATGTCTCCATTGATCGATAATTATTATTATAATGTATATATATGCTCTAACCAAAACTCCTTTTTATGTCATTTATATTATAATAATATCAACATTTATGTTATTTTCACTCTTTTTTTTCGAATATAGTAGATTTCTGGAATATAATAATTATGGAACCTTCTCAAGAATCTCAATTACCGCTGTAATAACTTTCGTTGTTTCGTTGCTGTACTGCACGAAGAGTTGTACTTTTAAAATGACTTTAATTTAAAATTAATTATTAATGATACTGTGAATAAAAAATAATATCCTTGCAGGCTTGTGCTCACGCATTGTTATGTTTCCGATGTTTTTTTAGCTAGTCTATACTGTTGCAGTGTTGAAATGTAATAACTTCATCTACTCTCCGTTATTAGTTTTAGCGTTTCATTCAAAATTTTGCGATATAAAGGGTTTTGACATTTGAATATGTGAACCTCTACAACTAGTTAGACACGTTTACTTCTTTTTACCTAAAATGTTGAAACAAACATATTGATCTGTATAAATATAGTTTGATTATATTGAACAAGATATTACTTTTAAAGGTAAACACCAACATGAGTATTTGACAATGGTTGTGAACTTTAATATAGATTAAATAATATAAATATGTTTTAGTTGTTAGATTTGGTTAGCATGTTCTGATCAAATGAGTACTGGTTTGAAGAATTAAACAGGCCTACTGCATTTCTGGACGTATGCAATGTACAGTTGTCATATTGATTTCTTCTAGTTCCAAAGCCAAGGTTAACGTATTGATCAAAAAAATTATATATATGCAAACATGACCTTACATGCTTAAAATAGTAATTACAGCAGCTGATTATTAGTTTTATTGATAGCCATTCACACAAGTTAAAGTGACTCCAGAATAATGTAGAATATATTTTTATAAGATAACTTATTATAACTAATTATTTTTGTCCAGTTTCCTTATTACGCACGGAGACTTTTTTTGTCGCCGCAGGAGGTTTTTGTTTATCAACAAAGTAGAAAGATCATCGTTCTGTAGCATGTAAGATTAGCAGAGCGCCTTGGGCATTGTGTCCTTGAAGTTTGTGTTGTAAAGACGAGTTTATTTTTCTCAACTGGGAAGTGAGATCTCAGTTTTCCTTTTGTTCTTTTTATCATCGAATATATAAATTCAACAGTGTGTAAAATGGATAGCGATACTAGACCTGTTGTAGAAATCCAGTAAGTTGAATATCTTCCAAAAATATCATTATTGTTTCCTTCTTCATTCACGTATATAATATTCTTTATTCATCCTAGAGTACTTTTAATCATAGTTTTTTGTCTTGTATTTCTTTGCATTAAAGGACCTTGTATTTTTCGATATGAAGTGGTTTTTGCGAATTCCAATTTGCATGCAATTACTTTTGTCTATATTTATTTTAATGTACGAATTGTATGGGTGCCAACGGGAAGATTGTTCATCTTTCTTGGTTCCAAGTGTATTGCCCTTGCAGTCGTTTGCTTACGTCTTCTGGAATTCCGATCTCAGAGCACACTGCCCTTGCGTGTTCGCAAAATTTCGTTTTCAGCGAAAAATAAAATGGGAACGTATTTACTTTATACCGTAACATAAATATCTAAAGAAGTAATTCGGTGCTTGATTAAATAATGAAGTTATGAACTACCAGATGACCTATTATATACTATCATGATCTAGTACATATTTGTACTGCGTTTCGGTATACAATAATAAAATAATATAATATAATATTATAAGCTTATTAAAAACAGATAACGTCAGTAATGAATTCTTTAGTCTGTGTGTTTTACTGATGATCCAGCGTTTGAACTTCTTTGTTCTTCCAGCAATATTTTATGACATCATACTTGACTCATGCAGATAGGCAGCATTTTGATAGTATTCTCTTTATGTATTTAAAATTGCTGTATTAAATTAAGTTTACAGTTTTTATGGTTTAAATACAGTACCATACTTACACAAAACATATGCTCTTTGAAATTATGTAATATTTAAAATATCTGAAAACTATTTTCTGGTACATTATTTACAGGTTTTCGTCTCAAAAAGAGTAAAAATGTTATAATCATCTTTTTTAATAATAATAATACAGTGTTTTGTTTAATTATAACAAAGTACATCTTATAAATCAGGCGATGGCACTTCTGCAATTTAGTAGGCTATTCTGTATATCCAGATAAATAAAACGTAATGTAGCAGATTCTTACGAACCAACCATGCAAAGAAATGCTGGGAAATTTCAATTTCGCGGAAAACACTATAGAAATACATAAATGTAAATATTCGCGAAATCACGACTTTATATCATTATGATCACGATTTTTTTTAGTCTATCCTACTTAACTTTCTAATGTCTTTTGTGACGTGTATAGTTATTATAAGCCTAATCTAAAATTATATTATTCTACAATGTGTTCAGCACGTTAACATGCCAAATTACCAATATAATCCTGGCTCAACTTCAAACATTGAACTGTAGGAAAGTTGAAAAAAAAACGTGAAAAGAAATGTTTAATTATTGTATGCTTTATTTCGTACTTGAAATATAGAAAAACCTCTCGATGTCATAACCAGACATTAAACAGTTTATTTTTTGTGAATTTTTCTTAACTTTCGTAATGTAGCGAGCGATTGCCGGCTATTCTTGCTGGAGTTTGTGATTTTCAGGTTAATATTTTAAATGATGTCCAACTTTAGAGAAACAAAAAGAATAAAAATTTAAATTAATTATATGACCAGTGGAGAAACTGTGATCATCAAATTGACCAGCTGTTACATAATTAGTGAATTAAAATTAGGATTTGATGACTATAACGGTTTAAGAATATTACAATAACTCAACATTAGACTAATAAGATATATAAACAAACAGAAAACAAAATAATGTTTCATGCTTATTATCGCTGAACATAGACAATCTGCAAATAAACGACGATTGTGATCCATTTTTGCTATCACTCACATAGGAGGTATTATAAAGCATTATGATCGCTATCTGAATGTTGAACAAAAAATAGCTTTTTTCTTTTAGAAAATTCTTCCCACAAAATAATTTGAACCCCTCCTAGGATACAAAAAAAAATTAGGTGTTATTTTAAATAAAGACATTTAACTCATTTGGAGGGTGAACCGAGGGGTGGTGTGGGCAATCTATATTTTATGTTATATATATTATATATGCATATTACATTTCATAATATTGAGCTGTATTCAGGTCAATTTCGACACAATTTTCTTACTTCAGATTTTTTAATCCTGTAAAAATCATGTTTTTATTAGGGGACGAATTATTCTAAAAATATGTAAGCCATAGTACAAAAATTTGGTATCCATCTGAGAACAGTGGCATTTGAGTGAAGTAGCCTACATTAGTATTCTCTAGAATTGAGCTGTATTTATTAAAGTTCAGCTTAGTTTATCACTGTTCCATGGCTAGATGGAGTTTCTTATTGTTCGGTGGGAGTTCATGAGAGTTATATTTTTCTTCAGAGGTGTTCCTGATTAAATTAGCCTATATCTGTTGAGTTGGTGTTTATTATATTTCACATAAGCTTTGAGGTGTTAAAGTAGAATTTGACTGAGCTAGGTGGAGTTCACAGGAGTTTGTTGGAGTTCATTTATATTCAGTGTTGTTTATTTTATTTTATTGAATATTATTATATTATTATTAGTGTTTCATGGAATTCACTGGAAGTGTTTGTTTGACTTTAATTGTTTTTATTTGTGTTACTGAGAGTTTATTAATGTGTATAGGCTAGTTGGAGTTATTGGTAGTACTCAGTTAACAGAATTCTTCCTTTCTTCCAATTCAGTACCAGAAATTAATAGAACTAATTTTTAAATTTGTTTGGATCAAATTTTTTTCCCATCACCAACACGTTTTTCAGTGATATTCTCATAAAATAATTTTGTACCTTTATCTATTTAGATTTGTTATGGTATCTGAATTTTGTGCAACAGATTTGTACATATTTTTTTGAAAAACTGTGAAATATGAAAGCAAAACTATAAATGTGGAGATGTCAATAGCACAAAATTACTGTGTAGGTCTACATAACAGATAGAATATTATTTTGCAGCTTTCTTAATTGGTCTGAAAAACTGAAACTTGACTGTGCTTGTCAATCTTCTACTAATGAAACTTGATCACAGGTCTACTTAATATTTGGCCTTTAGTTCCATTCATTGGCTATAAAAAATTGTACATTCTGGTTCAGAAAAGCTTCTGAACTCTCTGTTGAAACTTAAATTTTAAAATGGAATATTGTATGAATAATGGAGGCCAATAATTATATCTAATAACATTATTACTTTTCTTTCAGGACTAAGCTGGGAGAAACAATGATCAACATGACATCTACCCTGGTTGAAACAGTGTCAATTAATTATGAAGACTTCAATGAGAGTTTTCTGACATGTGGAACCTGTTTGTGTAAGTTTCAGTATTCTTTTACGTTCTTCTTTCATTATTTTACACATCAAAGATAATTTTCATTATACTGTACTTATATCATTGCTATAATTCAATTTTTTCATCCAGTTACCATACTGTTTGCAATTTTATGAATGCTGTTTTATTTCATAAATGATAAAAAATAAATCATAATCATTAGAAATTCACAAAAAACAAACAGCATTCTGAATTTAATATGACAACTTGTATTGTGTTTGGTAAGCTTTAGATGAGGCTCCATTGTAGCATCGTATTTATTAAATGTTCAAATAATTAGTCTAATTCCAATAGACTTATTTAACCATGTAATGTGGATGTGACAATTCAACAGAATTAAAAGTGACTTTCATAATATAACGTAATTATAATTTATAATGATAAAAGCCAACTTATATTTAATTAAAAATTCTTTGATATTTAATAACATTAAGGAATGTAATATCTGTGTACAATGCAGTATTATTCTTTGTTATTGATAGATGTCAGGTTTTACACTTTCTAAAAGTAATTTTAATGAATTAAATATAGTTCTGGTATATCAACAGCAAAGCAGTTTTAGCTTACAGGTTTATTAATTTTAATTTATATAAATACAGTGCATATTTTAATGTAACATGTAAGATTTAAGTTGCAATGTTTTATTGACATGTGAGATGTGATCAGTGGTGTCTGCAACATGTTTTTTTTAAAGGTTTTAAACCTCCTTTGACAGAGATCAAACTAAAAATTTTACTTAAAGAATGCTTGCAGACTAAACCAAAGTCAAATTAACTAAATTGACATCAACTTATTATCGAAAGTGCTTTAATTCACCCAGTGAAAGAATTATTTTTAAACTCAGGAACTCTGGAGATAAGATATTACTGTGTTAAGTTTTTGACGTCATTGAACAGAAATTTACATAGAAAACTGCTTCCTTTAGCAGTTTAGTGTTATGTTAAAGATAAAGATAGAATCGGCTCTTTTAGATAATTACATTGCAGTTATAAATGTCAAAAAAATAATTTGTTTTAGAATGCTGTTATGATAAGTTAATAGATTTTCATAAGGAGCTTCTTTTAGAACTGCATCTTAAAATGCATATTTAGTTCGCAGGTATCCTTTTAGATATGTTTAAAACAGTGAATAATTCAGTATAATTGCTTGAATACAATCTCATTTTATAAAATATATCTGTGAAATTTGGTTAAAAATAAGTAGTTTTTACCATAATTCTTCAAAGTTTTCTTTGCTCGCACCAGGCGTGGATACAAAGGGTGGCGGAGGTTGGGGGCGCCTCCTCCGTCACAGATTTAACAGAGAGAAGAGTGCAGATAACATAAGAAAACATAATAAAATTGCGGTCAAATTCTTCAAAATAAACGTAAAATAGTGAGATCTTAACGATAACTTTCAATATTTTCTAAGCTCTCGCCAACCATGATGGCACTTTGTGGACAGTCTGCAACGCTGTCCGAATTTAGAGCCTTCTGCCTCCCCCAAAATTTGGTTCTGGATCCCAGCCTGGCTTGCACCAACCATATCACTACCCCTTTTCAGAATCCTGACCAAGATCTTACGTATGTTAAAAATAGGATTTAAAAGTATTTAATAGCAAACAATCATATATATAATATATATTGCACTGAATAAAATCTTAAGTTACAATAGCATATCCCAACTAATCTAGGCTAAACTTCCTTGTTTATAGGCATGTACGATGGAAGTGAGCACACTCCAAAACTGTTAGCTTGCTCACATACTGTATGCTTACACTGCCTTACAAGAATAGCAGCATCATCTGCACGTGATGATGGTACATTCCGTTGTCCTATATGTCGTGAACTCATTACTATACCTAGAGGGGGTGTTTCTGCACTTCCTCCTTCATTTTTAGTCAACCAACTTTTGGATTTAATGGCACGACAACGGAGACATGTTATTCCAAAATGCTCTACGCATGTTAATCAGGTAAGGAAATGAGTAATCAGTTAGGTCTTACATATTAATTTGGTATATTTTGTAATAATACTGTAGACTATATTAGGTGACAAGTCTGAAACAAATATCTATGATTATGATTGTATTATTTATAATGATCATAAACGAATTATAGAAAGTTTGCAATTACTTCCTAACACAGTATTTTACTCTGAAATTATTTATAGTACTGTTCCCGATAATTATTTATTATTATTATTATAGTTGTAAGAGATACTGGCACCACAGAGAAAGTAGTGTACAGTATTTTTCCATTTTGCTTTAGTGATTTCAAGTTGATGTATAAAGAGTAATTTTTCAAACTCTCAAAAAGTTTTACCTTGGTATGATAATTGTTAAATTCTAAGTCATTGGATCAGTATTCAAGTTACTGTAACCGTAAATTATAAAACTTGTCATAAATATGTTGTCTTTAAAAATAAAAATGTTACCAATATATGGTTAATAACAAAAATATTATTCATATGTTGTAATATTACTTACAAATAAAAGTTGATTGTACAACCTCAATTTCCTACTTGCATAATAATATAATTTGTGTATATATTTCAGGAGCTTCTATTCTGTGAGACTTGTGACACAGTGTTTTGTAGTATATGTGTAGGAGGTAATCATACAGGATCATCTCAATCACCATCTCCTTCTCCATCTCATTCATCAGGAAGTAGTTCATTACCACTTGCACCTTCAGAACATACTATTATTCCATTCTCAATTGCTATCAAACGAATGTCAGAAATTCTACTTTATAAAGCTAATGAATGCATTACTCAGGTCAGTTGGTGCAGCTAAGGTTTTAGTGCAGGGGGGGGGGGGACTATTTGTAGTATGTGTTTTGGTTTTATTTGTTGGTTTTCTTTATGTAATTTAAGTGTTATTCATATGGCAGCTTGAGACTTTTTTTATAGAAATATTTTCAATTTTAAAAAGTTGTATCCAGTCAGCAACTAGCCTACTTGATCATAAAACTGAAAGCTGTTATTCAGTATGGTTTTGTAGGAATTAAATAATACAGTACTTTAAATAAATACTAATTCTTTATAGTGTGTTAAACATGATAATTAATTACCTATCTAAAGTTGCAACAAAATGAGCTGTTCAAAATTTAAGCTGTCTTTCCATTATTTTTGTATACTAAATTAAAATTATTAAATTATGAAAGTTTTGGTGTATTGTACATTAGAATAATTCATATTCATTTATATTAATTTTTTTCTTTCCTCAAGATTGATTGATGGTGATTTAAATTTTCAAATTAAAAAAAATTAGAATTAATTTTGTAATGCTGAGCATGAACTTTATTAATTTAGTCAAGCAATCATCTGACAGTAAACGATACATCATTATTCAAACGAAATTAATACAGTCCAACCTAATCAACTTGAAAATAAAAGATTATGATCAGAATACAGCAAAGCAACCAATAATTGCTTTGAAAATTGATATAAATATTATACTAGTAGAATTAAAAATAATAATAAACATTTATCTTTTTTTCTTTTAGTTAAATGATGCTGCAACTTCTGTAGAGAGTGAATTATCTCATCTTGAAACATCAGTTGAAAAAACATTAGAGCAAGTAAATAAATGTTTCCAAGATGCTGTATGTAAGTTGGAACGTAGAAGGCAACAACTCATGAATCAAGTTAGAAGTGTAGCTGAGGAAAAACAAAAAGTAAATACCTTATTGATAATGTTAACTTGCAGAAAGGGTAGTCGACATCGGACTTTCTTATTTTGGATCACAGAAATTTGTAATTTTGAGTAAATTATATCTTAATGAAACTAAATAACTTCTGAAAATTTCTAACGATTTGG
>JAQIWE010002001.1:0-14175 GCA_034698565.1 Campodea plusiochaeta
TAGAAGAACTTTAAGGCGGATTTTTAATTCATCCTATAAATTAGTTCTTCTGGTTCATCCAAAAGTTTAATCGTAACCTTGTTAGTCTGTTTAAATTTTTCGACTCTCTTGCGATTTGTATAGAAAATCGAGAATTTGAAGCACCCAAACAAGTGGACAACAGCGGGTTTACTGTCAAAACAATTTTGAAGAGTTAATCGATTTGGGTTCTTAAGATTTAAAAAACACTATAAATAATGTTTTAGTTGCTGTTGTAGGGGGTGGTTTTTTAGGTTTCACTTTATCCCGAAATATTGTTGATTGTGTAACTGGTAAATGTTAAATTATTTTTATGTTGTTAGAAGTGTTGAGAAAGTTCATTGTATTCACATTGTAAAAATAATCATATTTAATATAAAAATCTACTTACTTTAAATAGATAGTGTAAGTGTACACATCCAAGAGAGCTGACTTCATAACCAATAGACGGATTCTTGATGAAATTCATTATAGAGAATTTTCAATTTAAATGCAGAGAATACTTCTATAGTCCTATTCTCAACGTTAGAAAAAGTTTCTCAATTATGAAGTACTGTACATCTTTAATCAGCATATAGCAAGAGAGAATTCTGAATTAAATACGTAGGATGTTATTCAAAAGTTAAAAACAATCACAATAGAGAAATTCACATAAATATGACATTTCACTGTGAGTCTTGATTAAAATACACGTAATTAATGTGTATACATGTATATTCCCAGTTTGCCGACTCAACACATTTCAGATGAAATACTCTTCATAAATGCTGAACTGAATTTACTAGGATTTTTTTTGTTACATTTGATCTTTAGGAATATAGTTTTTTGGTTAAATAACTGTAGAAATTAAAAGCCAAGCTAGTCGGGTCAAGTTCAGTAGTTTCCAGTAGAATTTTGATTTAGATTTTTAGTCTACTGGAGTCGAACCCGACCCATTCCAAAACTCGATTAGACTCAATCCCGTAGGAAAGTATTACTACATGTTTACATGAATGCAGAAAATTCACGCTTGTGATTTTCTTTAGAGCGTTCTAAATGAATTAACCAAAGTAGAAAGGAAGTGGGGATTTATTCATTTCATCATCTTAATAATAATAATTGTTTGTTTATTGACAGCTAAAACAATTTTTTTACAGTTCAAAGTAACATACATGATAATAGAGTTAAATTTGTACTGTAAACAATGATATAATTATAGAATGTTAATAAATACATTTTATAAATTATAAAATAATGAAACAGTTTATACTGTACATGTGCACAATAACTGTACAATATAATAATGTTATTGAAGTAAAATCAAAGTTTTATACAGAAGTCGTTTGTTAGTTTATGGTTATATCTGAATACTGTACATTTCTTAAAATTGCAATAATATCTCAAGTTTTCAGTTTTTTCCTTCCGATAGTGCTACCAATACATGTTTTATCATTTATGTAATAGTATATATAATCTGTTCACACCAGCAGAATCTATAAGAAAAGTCACTACCCTCTGTCCATGTCCTTTCTTCATCCTTTCTAGCCACATTTCTCTAAATCCACTTTTCCAAGACAAGACGTCTTTTACTCAAAATCTGAAAAGATCCAGTGATGAATTTAATTATTTTGAAGCAGAAACCCTCTTAGTTGTAAATGTGCATGGATGAAATATTTATTAGACGAGGTGATGATGCTCTCATTCGAAGAGGAGGAAAATAAAACATTCATGACTTTCACCCTTTCCTGTGTCACGCTGATGCTGACGTCTGGCGGAGGTAGGGAACATGAAGAGATTCGAGGAGTTGACAGTTGGTTTTCACTCTGAGAGGAGGTGAGGTACTTTGATTTTGTGTTGAAGTTTTAAATTAAAGTTAGTTTGAATGAATGGAAAAATTCAGATTTTTACAGTATCATTATAATGTGATTTTAAAATATTATTATTTCTGTTGAATTGCTGAGTAAGCAAATCATTTTCTAATCACTTTCCTTAAAGCGATCGGAGTATTATTATTATGTTGAGTAAGAATATAATTAATTTTTAAAGTACTGTATATAGTGTTTCCAAAATCTGAACCCAAATCGATTAACCCATCAAGGGTATTTCCGACATTCCAACAATTGATAATCATTTGTTGACTTATTTGTTTTTATTGACCAGCCTGCAAATTGTATAGAAAATACACAATTTGAACCACCCAAGAAAGTGGTCTACAATGGGTTTATCAGTCAAAATTGTTTGAAAACATAACCAGTTTGAGTCCGTATGATTTTGGAAGGACTATCTTCTTCTTCTTCTGTGAACCTCATCCATGCACTGCACGGGTTGGGCAAAATATTTCCACTGTATGTAGGCTACATTATACTACATGATCAACAGACATGAAACGCAGTATTGGAAGGACTATATTATTATTTAATTTCCAATTAGTGTACTTTAATACAGTATAAATTATAATGGGGATGAGTGGATCTCATTGATGGAATTATTTCCTTCATTTTCTCCAAATTTACACATATGCCACATTCATCTGAATATTTTTTTTAAAACATATTCAAAGTTACATACTTTTCCACTATCTTCACGTTACAAGTAAGTTCATATTATATTTTCATACAGAACTTAGCGAATGACGTCTTTCAGCTTCTGTACATTTTTTTCCATTATTACCATTAAAAATATCTTCATTCTATAAAAAATTGAGGTCTTTAATTACTCGTTTTCCATCACTCGTTTTGCTTTTGAACGTATTCAACGACATTAGTGTACTTCTATTCATTATAACCAAATGAAACATGGACTACTTATTAAGAGCCTTCATTAAGTGAGTTGTTATTTCATGAGTGCGTTATGACGATGAACTACATAGTAAATGGACTAGAAATTTTTGCTTTTACGAATGTCAAATACTTATTATACTCGTGCATCAAAAAGGCCACTTAATAACTCATTCATTTGCATACATTATACAAAGTGTAAAAGCTTTGAGTGGTAAAACTGAAAGGTTACGTGTATTTGACCATGAATTTGCAGATGGTTATATTATATATTCTGATTTCTCCATCGTTACCGAGTAAAAATTATTCATACTATAATTTTACAATTTTTTTAAGTGTTATGGTATTGTTAAAAAAAAGAAAATCAAAACACAGCACTTATATAGAATAAAAGTTATGTGCCTTGTGTTATAATATCTAAAAAAGAGAGAAAGATTCGCAGTTCTTGTGGTCAAAAAAGAAAAGAAAATAGTTTAGAAACTCGATTCTTATAAATAAATTTAATAAAATGGTTATATGCATCGAGTAGTTGTTGAACCCGAAAACTGCATTATAAGATATGAGGAAGTTTCCAGAAAACGTTTGTGTACAGTATACCCTGTTAAAAATGAATTACAGAGTAGATTTTGGTTTAAATAATATTCTGAGATTAAAAAATACCTCTCTCCATCGTGAAATAAAATCTGCCTTAGAATTATTTTCATAATTTACTTTTATACCTACCCGGGTTTCGAATTTACCAAAATTCATCATCAGGGTCATCTACAACAAATAGAAAAAACAGAAATTGTAATCTATACATCAATATAAATCTCTCCATTATTTGAAAGTTTCAAACAATATATGTTTGCTGTTTTAAATATTCCATTTCATATTTTGTTTAATATTAAAAAAGTCAGAAAACAGAGCTCCAGGGAAGTGCTGTCTTTAAGCAGCACTTAGGCTTAACTGATTTTAATGTCACAAACTTTGTTCTAAAAGTCAACAACGATATACGGTTGAAAGATGTAAAAGTGCAATCATTTTGATCTCCAAAATTAATACATTTCCCACATGTGAAAATAATCATGTTTTAAAATGTCACTGTATTAACGTAAAAATGAAGAGAAAAACTTTAACTATAGCAGTATAGAGCTTATAACATGTTTAATGGGAGATATAAATGGATTGCAAAATTATGATGATCTTTAATATTTAAATGGAAGATATTTGAAAAATAGTACATCTTCTTTTATATTAATTTATTTATCCATATAATGCATATATACCCTTCTTATACTACAATAAATTGACAGATATCAGCACAGTACGACAATATACAGTATATCAGATTAATGCTAACAAAATGTTTTTTTTTTTAATTTGTGAGTTTGAGTAGATTATAATTACATAATGATTAATGTAATTGGAGTTTCTCAGTTCTCTCATTATTCTTATTACTTAGACTATTTTCCTTTATAGGCCAAATTCTTTTAAATTTCTACATGAAGAAATTAGTGATCTTTCTTCGGACACCAATGTAAACTCAATATCTTTTGTACAGTTTAAACACTGTTATCAGTAACATATACAGCGGAACATAAAGTTATTATTACATGTATTTCTCCACATGAACAGAACAGGAGGGCAGTATAATTATCTGACGATTTCTCATTCTTCTGTTTTTTTACGAATATATAACTTTTATTTTCGTCAAATATCTGAGAAGATTATTGCAAAATAACAAGTATTAAGTCAGTTGTCCATGGTCGAATTTACATAATTATTATTTACAATTTTATGAAAAATGTTAATTCATAAAATAGTAAACAGGATAGTAAAATGGGATCGTCGACAGCACAGTCTTTATAACATTACAAGTCAATAGTATTTAAAGGGCTATCTGCTGCGAAATTGACTTTTTTGATATTATAACATAATATTAATCTTCTTGATAAAATAACTCAAATTATTTTTCTTAAATCCGAAGCATCACCGGTTGTGCTGGAGATAAAAATGCAGGAAAATAAGCTGTAAGGTATCGGAGCAAACGTGGCCCAAAACAAGACAACTACTGATATATGAATAAAATGATTAATTTACATTATTTTTAAGTCAGTTTTACTACTACGTCATAGATATGTGTCCTGATATATGTTATTCAGCGAATAATTTGTGTATTTTCGCAAGGCAGCGAAATTTAGCAGGTGGATTTGTGCTACCTTGTAGAAAATTTATCGACTATGTAAACAGAAATATCTTTTGACCCGTTGTGTCTAAAAGTGTCAAACTTTTTCGCAAAAATTCTTTAATAATATAAGGTACAAGAAAATAACAGAAAACCGGAAATTCATTATCTGCAGCTAACTCTTTAATAGTAAATAACAAAATACAGACTATTCTTTCAATTTTTAATCATCCATCATTAAAATGGGGTTTAAATAAAAAAATAAGTAGGTCTATTACTTTCATTGTAGTTTTGATTATTGTTGTAATTGAGTATAGGAATATACCTATAGTGTGACTAATACAAAAACAATATAGTCTTCATTCAATAAGCCAAATATTTACCCTGGTATATCTGATACTGAAAAACTTTCAGTTTTCTTTAACATTTAAAACTGCTCTGTGGTAACACTAGATCAATTTTTAATATTTTATCTTCGTTACCGTAGTCTTTCTTTAATTATTGCAGCCCCATTACTATCATTCTTTATGTATTTTGATGTAAATTTTATGAATATTATTATCATTTTTAAATCTAATGCTTATATGACTAAACAAAGTATTAACATCTAAAAAAATATTTACTGTTCTGATTTTTTCACATTCATTGTGTAATTATGTAAATTTATATTTAAAAACAAAAGGTAAGTAAATTGATATTTTTTCTATTTCATATTCAAGAAAGCTCTATTTTCAGACAGTAATATAGAATTATTCTGTAAATTTTCCAGTTTATTGTAAACTCATTTTCAAATGTGTAACAAATTATGAAAGTTAAAGGCAAATATAAACAAACAGAAAACATACAAAAATTAAGTTAGGATTTTAAAATTGAGTCAGTAATATTTTTTCTATTCCAATAATTGCTGGATAAAAATAATATGAATGTTTTCAATCAATATACCTATACTTATTTACATTACTAATAAAATTGAAACTGAAGTGAAAGATACATGTTACATTAGAAGATATGAATATTTTCACTTACTGGAGCAAACTGTTTTGGATCCAACTTTGCAATTGCCTCGTAAGGTGGTGCAGTAATCCCCCCGCCGTGCTTTAGCTGATTCCAGCGTTTTCCAATATCTGCCTGACTGAATCCATGGGAGAACTGTGTTGTTCTTGTGACTTCTTCTGTATTTGAATTCTGAAAAGAAATTTAGAAAGGAGAAAACATTAACTAATTTTAAACACTAGTTTAAAAGATAAAATGAAACCGAAAGCTTATTACAGCTTCACTAAAAAAATACATATTTTTGACAAAATGTCACATTTATATTAAAACATTTTAAAATGGTAAAGGTTTGGAACTCTCAAAGCAATGATTGAAGATAATACATGTAATAAAATTTAAGAATATTGCTTTTTCAAGATCATGATAAAATCAGGATACCTACCATTATTGTCAAATTTAGGCTATCTAATATTGAATGAACTGATGATGAGATATTATTTTTACAAACAACAATATTCCAGCCTAGAGATGAAAATAACCAGTCACCTGATCAGCACTTGCTCCTCAAAAATCTTTTTTTTAAATAGACAATCAAAATCACAAAAAAATTCTTCATTGCTGAGCTCAAAATTATGAATTTTTAATTTCAAATATGTTTATAAAACAAAGGGAAATAAGAAAACATTCTTCAAAACGATGTCAGGAGCTAAAAAGTGCCAGAAATTTACTACTAATTTTAGAAATTAACTGACTCAAATGGTGTTCAGCAGTAATTCATCTTAAAAATTATGGATTAGATCACTTCAAAACACAATAAAATACTGGATTCACGTTTCCTTTGCTATATTATCATACAAACATTTCTTATCTATATTATCATACAAAGAAATCTTCAATAAAAACCGCTTTCTGACCTCCCATAAACATACTATGGTTTACATCACAACCTAAAGATCCTATTGAACCACTAGATAAACAAGGAGTTTACGAAATAGTTTGCGAATGCGGTGCTGTATGTATTGTTGAAACCTATCGATCAGTATCTACAGGATTAAATGAACACAAGAATTATGTAAAAACATCGAATCAAGAAAATTTAGCTATTGTCAGACACATTGAAAAACGAAACCTTGTTAGAAAAAACATAATAATTGATTGAGATTCCACTTCTGTTTTATATTCAGATTTCAGACAACAGAAAGACAACAGTTCAGACAATGGAAGCCATAGAAATCATCAAACATGGTAACAATTAAATGAACGACACTCCATGTTTTGGACTTTACTATTTTTGGAACAGTTTTGTGGAATCTGTCTTTTGAATTTTTGCCTCTTTTTTGTAACTTTACTTGTATGTAATACTTCCCTTTCTCAACATATTGTTTTTTGAAAATGTTTGTATGATAATATAGCAAAGGAAACGTCAAGCCAGTATTTTATTGTGTTTTGAAGTGGTCTAATCCATAATTTTGAAGATGAATTATTATCAAGAAAAGCCACTGAATCTCTGAAAATCTATGATGTTCAGTAGAAGCGATCAAGAGAACTCTCAAAGCTCTGTACATTGCCTCCTAACTTTTTCAACTGGTTCCTGAAATTTTAATGGCTATTTGCACCCCTGTTGTAAAGTTTGCTCTCTGGCATCAACAGTGATATGGAGTAAATAATATTCATTGTGTTTTTTTATGACAAAATCATTTAAAAAAATATAATTTTCCAAATTCAGAACTGAAATAAATTAGAGTAGATACTTAGCTCAGCAACACATAACAGATTTCTACTCCCGGTTAGTCTAGTTTTTATTTGTTTATGGCTTCTTTAAATTTTATTTTTACACTCTAGACCTATATAGGTCTATTTCTCAATTTTTCTGCTAATAATTATCATGAACAAGAACCTAATTATAAAAATACATAATTATCCTGTATAGGTCTGATCTAAATTTTCTTACCAAGTTTACACATGCTGTAATTAATGATAAATCATCTCTAGCAGTCCAACATTCAGTATTATGAACTTCCATGCATCTGCTAACCTTAGTACACAGCTTTACAGCTTTGTCTGAATCATACTTTTCCTTCTCAGTTGTACCGAACGGCATATCACTCCCTCCTGTTGAAAAAATATATATAGTATCAGTCATGAAGGTATTTTAAAGTTTCAATATTGCATATGGCAAAAATAAAACTAATCAAGTGGAAATCTAAAACCTGTACCAATGGTATAAAATAGCCTACAAACTAAACTGACTTAACCTAATTCTGGAGGCATACTTTATAGGAGATGAACAGTGTGACGCATAGGGTCTAGGTTATATATGATGGGTTGGATATGATAAAATGTGATATCAGTTAATATACTGTACTTTTACATAATTTTATATAGCATTTATATAAACTTTAGGGTGATTAATTTTCTGTAGAACAGAATTGAATTGATTATTGTATGTATTAATGTATATAGCAATTAAGGAAGTTCAACTTTATGTCTGGCTGCTGCAATATAGTGAAAGAAAAATTAATATTAGTTAGGCTATTAGTGAATCAGAAAAACAAATCACAGGTCTGAAACACACAATTTAAACTGAAAATCCAAATTGAGCTAAAACGGTTGACCCATTAGATGAGAATCTATTTTTCTCATTCTGAGAATTTTCCATTTTGCAAAATTTTAAGTCCCATTTCATTATTTAATTTTTATGTTTTCAGACAATTTTGAGACTAAAAAAATGCCTGTTGCCTGGATTCAACCAGTTCATGGAATTGGTTGATAGACGTACTAACCATGTGACTTGCGATATGAGAAGCCTTCTTAAATGGTGTACGGTATCAACTATCAAAAAATTATTCAGTTAGTTTCCGATTTTTGCCATTTTGGAACTTATCAAGAAATGTGCAGGATAAAAGCAAAATAGGTTATCTTACTTTTTGGCAAAAATGAGTTAGATATCGAAAATTACTTTGATAAGGGACTCATAAGTGTGCTGCCACTCCTGGAAATAATGCTACAGTTCTGTATGTGACACTACCTTCCGAACCAATGTCACAGAATTTGTTATTCAACCGAAAGCCTTTATTCGTAGAAAACTTTTTTTTTTCATTTTAGGAACCAAGAAATTGTTATATTACATATTAAGAGCGTTCTGTTACCACAGAGTTACCTTTTTAGACCTAACACTTAACATTACCGAGATTGTTAGTGTTACAAGGTTCATTGCTGTCGTGGCTCATTCTGTAGTAATCACCGATTTCAGCATGTAAACAATTAGACTATCATTTTCACTCATGAAGTTCATGGAAGTAAATATGATTGATGTATTGTCCTTTAAGCATAAACCCCTTAGTAACAACACACCAATATGATGATTATTGAATATATGCATGAATATTAGTTCCATTTAGAATTTGTCATTTCTACTTTTCATGGATCTTTGATTGTTGTGTGTTTCATGGTCCCACTTGGAGTTATAACACCAAAATATTTTTTATTATTATGGAAATAAATCAAATAATAGTGCATCCATATCCCTGAACAGAGTCAATGTGAATTTTTTTTTCTATTTCCAAAAATAACTAAAAACTAAGCTTTTCTCTAGCTGAAACTGCAGACAGAACAACAAATTCTTTGATGTAGGCACTGAAGACAGTGTCAGTTAAAGAGCTGTATCATTATTTCCATTAGTAACAAAACCAAAATTGGTGTGTAGCTTCCCAAAGGATTAACCTCGAAGGTGGTAAGTATAGTGTTTCTGACAAGATCAAGAGTTTCTTGGTCTTGTACAAGACCCAAGACCAGCAAGACTGGTGTTTGCATCCCAAGACCAAGACTTGTCATAAAAAGTTTTGTATCCCAAGACCAAGAAATTGATTAATTTCATAAGCAGGACGTAATGTCAATCAAAAAATTGTAATAATACTTTAAAAATTACAGGGATTTCCCAAGACCCAAGACTCTTGTATAAGACCAAGACCAAGACTGGTACACCCAAGACCAAGACTTCCGGAAAAAAAGTCTTGGGACCCAAGACCAAGACCATAACTTGGTCAGTCTTGGTCTTGGTTTCAGAAACACTAGTAGTAAGATCCACTTTCAGTAAAATTGATAATGAAAAGTTTTATAGGATCAATCGCATTACTTTTTTTTACCAGACCTCGTATGTTCAGGTTGGAAAAAATTTGACCAAAAAATGATAGAAAATACTTACAATTTTTAAATTGGGAGTATTCCTCTTAAAATAAATAAAAAAGTAACTATTTTGAAAAAAGGAATTTTCCCAATTCGAAACTAGGCCTACAGATCTAATTAAAAAAATTCTTAAAAAACTGTAAGTTTTAGTTAAATCGTTGTTTATGTAGGTTGAACAGAAGAGGTCTCATCTCTATATGGCTAGTTCTATGTTTCACCTGTTTTTCTTATAGAGAAATAAAGACAGTTATAATATTACCAGAATTCCATTTTAAACTGTGTAAGCGAGCAGTACTTTTACAGAGGTTTGATATTAGCAGCACTGTTTGGCAGAAGTTAAAAGATACCCTTAATTTCACATATTTTCTATAATTATAAGTTACTCAATATAGGCTAGGCTATCCTTACTAAAAAATCTGAGATTGTAAGCTTTAGGTCCACTTCTCGAGAATTCTACGTTAACCTGTTCATTATTTGACTGGCACAGTGTGGAAGATCTTTTCTGGAGAGAGTTTCAAATGGTTGATTATAAAATCATCAAAACAATAAGTTTTAAATTTTGCTTTTGTCTTGATTACAGTACAGTACTATAATTAATATTAAATAAGCGTAATTTCTATATTAAAAATATGCACCATTCTGAGAAGAATATTAGGATAACATTTAAATATACTATGCTGAAAGATGAACTTAAACTTTTAGTATAACCAGTAAACTAAAATATGTATTTAACTTATTATAAGTGCATCAACTCTTTCGTTAAGACTACTGTCTCTAAGACTGCTTTAATGAAGTTCACTACCAAAAAACAAAGTAACTTATAAAGTAGTTCTAGTTTTTAAAAAAATCAAACTTTTTTTTAGTAAAAATGGTGTGTGATGGCCTTGTTGAATTCATCAGTTGGAGACCTCAATGATCATTAAAATGGCTCTGCAGAGAAATGCCATAAGAATTTTTTTTTCTTTATAAATGAACTGCCATATACTTTGTATATGTATTTTATTCCACTCATGAATAATATAGTATGCAACATGTATTTTTCCTTATTGTTTCTGGTGAAAAAATATATAAAAAATAAGATCAAGATGATTGAATGTACCTAATCTTTTTGCGTTTGTTGCATGCCCGATGGGAGTGAAATCTACGTGCAAAGTAATCTGCGGTACTGTTCATTTTACCGCATGTTCGGACTTCAGAGAACCTTGTCCTATTGTTGAGAACTCCAGCCCTCTACCTACACCATATACTACCTGACAAATCGCCTTCTAAAACGGTCCTCCCCAACCCCATCTGCTCGATTTCTCTCGCTAGAGACCCACAGTCTCCACTGTAGATTTGAGTGGGAATATGAAAATCATAGTGTAAATTACGATAATAATTTTGCTTGTGATGACTGATTATTGTGTTTTTGATAGTATTAGATAAATTATTAGTATTTATGAGATACTACGTGTTATTTTGTATTATGTATAGGATTTTAGTATATACGCCTATAGGCTAAGTATTAAATATTTACAATGCTAATAATAGACTATAATTAATAATAGTTAGAAAAAAAATCAGTTCCTTTTTTTTGCTTTCTGGAGGCATATTTATAAAAATGAAGTTCTGCTGCTGCAAAGTCATTTAAAAAAGGCGGAAACTCGCTCTTTGAGTAGTCACATGCAGATCCGCTGTTTCTCGAAACAGCGTCACATGATGAGCCATTTAAAACTTCAGAAACAGTGAACATATGAAACAGGCCTCTGATAATTCCTACTTTCATTATAGCCTAGAGGCGGGAAATGATAGTAGGTGCATATCCTACCCATTTGCATTCACTTTCTAACCATACAAAACATTAATCAGTTCACAGTGGCTTGCAGGGACCGCACATGAATAGCCTATAAATGCTAATAATGTCGTAAGTTGACAAGAATGGAACAAATTTCGTAAATAAAGAAAAACACTTAGAAATTAAGACCATATTTCACTGAAAGAAAATGGCCTCAAAAAGACGCTAGTTTAGACTATAATTTTCCTGTGATCTATAACAGTTACAACGTCTATTTGTTTTGCATACTAGTGGGAAATACCAATATTAAAGGAATAATATGAAAAATAATTTTTAGTTGTAGTAGTTATCTAATAATTTAATAATATAGGCCTATCACTCAAATTTGGCAAATTTTAAGAACAGCAATATCTCAGCTAATAGAGTAACTAGGCCTACAGTATTTTCATGAACTATTCAGTTAAATTGTATCATGCACATTATTATATTATTTTATTTGAAATTGTCAGATCTGTAGATTTTGCAAAAATTAGTGTGAAAGTTTGGAAAAATATGATATCGATCTAAAACTACCCCGTGAAGTTGGTCACCTAAAACTACCCTGTTCAACTGGTCACCTAAATTTTAGGTCTAGTCCAACATATAATTTTTGGCCCGAAATAAAGAGTACGCCTATTTTAAATTTTGCTTTCCTTGCTAATACTGTAGAAAATTTTATGGTTTTCACATTTCTTTTTTAAATTTGAAAATTTTTGACAGCATTGGTAAGCAAAATATTTGATGTTATACATTATTAGATTCATCTTTTCTAGACCTTTCTTATAGTGTTTTCGTTTTTAAAATCGAATTTTCAGTTCACGTTCTACGGATGAGAACGTAATTTAAAAATTAAAGGGTCAAATTTGACCGCTACATATTTTGTTTAGGGGTCAAAGTGAGTCATTTAGGGGTCAATATGTATTTTTGGAAACACTGTACCCAGCTGCCCTAGCTGTAGGCCTAGTATCAATTTTTTTTGTTTTCATTATCATACAGAAATCTTGGTGAAAAGTCACAGCAAAACAAAAATATATTCACCTAGGCTACTGTAACGAAAGTAAAAAATTAAATTTTTATTATTTTTTTAAACAATTTTAACAAACAAACTATAGGCTATACATCATATAGATTAGCAAAGCACGCTTGACTTCAAAAGGCTATGAAGAAAGAAATAATCGTGCAAAAGCTTCCTGAAAAGAAAATTGGCCTAGGTTTACTACATTTTCTGTGCACACTTCTGGAAAATTCACAGCAAGAAAAGTAATTTTGCTAAAGTCAATTAAGAAAATTTAATTTATTTTTGTTACCGTACTAGTATCTCATCTAGAGCATTTTAGAAGGGTGCAGCGCCCTGCCCTACATTTAGGGCGCCCTTGTGTTATAATAATCACACACACGTTTCAAAGCCGTTTATTTTCGACAATACCAAAGAAATATAGTATCATTTTAAAAGTCTAGGCGAGATCTCTCCAATGGCGTATAAATCATTTTAATTGGTCTAAAATTGAGAAAGAAATGTTAAAAAAAGTTAAAGAAACATTTATACGATCATTTTACGTACCGTGGCAATTTGATATTACGTAAAAATGTGCCCACTTTAACCTGAATACTAGTGATCAAAAAAATTCTAAATAAAACACTATTTGTTAAGATTTCATCAACTTAAGCTTAATTTTCCTTCTTACCACAAATTTTGATGACTGTTGCAACCCAAAATGACCCGGGGAAAGCTTCCGAAATACATTCTGAATCTTTATTTTCAACTTCAACTTTCATACCAACTGTGAAGTCCCAAGAATCACTCATCGGAGCCTGAAAAAGTTTAAAGAAATTATTATTTTAATGCATATTTGTAGAAAAATTAGAGCTTGTTGCAATCTCAAAATTGGTGTTCTCTACATCCAGGTTCTCTATAAGACATTTTAAATATATATTTTTTTTATATAATTCAGATTTAGTACAGAAAATTGAGATAATTTAGACAGCTCTAGTTTTGTCTTCATAATTATTATCTTTAGGAGCAATTTTGCAGATTTTTTAATTACAAAAAACAATATAACATGTAGGCCAATATTCATATATTTTTTTTTCAACTATGAACTAAAATAAGAGAATATAAAAAATCTGATTAACAGATCATGGGACAAGTAAAATTATTTTTAAAACAAATCGCCGGTGGAAAGGGATAAGGTCGTAAGCGCCAAAAACCATTTTGTTCAGGAGAGACGAAAAACGTTTTATGA
>JAQIWE010002002.1:0-14175 GCA_034698565.1 Campodea plusiochaeta
CAAAAATTACAAAATATTAAAAAAAAAGGAACATAAACACAATCACACTTTACGTATACATATCAAGAAACTGAAACGCTGACACTTGACTATCCTATAGTTGCAAACCCAAGTAATTATTATATGGTCTTCTATACTGAGAAAGGGGATAGGTTACCGTATGTGTATTTCTCTTGGACTGCTGAAGAAAGTGAATTGTGAGGTTCTGTAATGGTAAACATTGTCTTAATACATCACTGTGAAATGACAGATGAGGAAGGAAGTGGGAAAAGTAATATGCAGCAGTACTACAAGTCAAATGGAGGGATGTGGAAAGAAACATATGGTCTAATGGGGTTTAGACAATTATTTCCACTGAGAACAGACGTTGCTTCTTCATTACTGCTTGTCACAATGTTCTTACTGGTGTATAGACATTTTTGTCCTTTTAGTTATTATGAAATATTTTTAATTGTTATGATCCACGTGGTAAAGAAGATTTCCCCCCTCAGACACTTCATGTGAATGTTGGTCGTTTTGATGTGTGGGGTATGTTATGAAAGAATGAATGGAATCACTATCTTACAACCATCAGTACGCTTTGGTGATAACGTTATCTTAAATCTTTATTATCTCAATCAAGTAGGGCGTCTGTTTAGTAGTCTGTTTATTTCGAAGGTCTGAAGAGCAGGACCTCCGCTGATAAGATAATGTGTCGTACTGTTTTTTATTTTATATATAATCTTTTCGAGACAAATGTTACGTTATATCACTACTCAACTCTTAAGGATTCTGAACTACTGTAAAGCTCAGTTTATTGTAATGTTGAGATTCCTAGTGAGAACATAAAATTCTGTGAGAAACAAAATTTTGGAATATGAAGAGTTCTTTACTAAATGTTTCTCATTTGGAAGTTAATGTCAGTCCATAAGACATCTAGAAGTATGTAACTACAACTGAAAATCACATTAATAATGTTCTAATCTATACGTTTCAAAAACTATTTTAAGCATTTAATTTTAGTCAATTTTTCCATATAGTCAAACATTAACTCTAACTAAATCCTGTTTTCCTCTTTTTTGAAATGTAATGGTTGTTTCCACTACTTTCCTTCACATGATACTCTTAGTGAAAGAATAAAGCTTAAGAAGTGAAATGAATTATTGTTTTAATCTCATACATTTTAACTGAATATAGTTTGTGTTGTAAACCCGAATAATGAACGCTGAATGACTCTTAAGGTTTTATTATCATATCATCTTTGTCATTAACACAGAGAAATGGGAATAGAGGGTATATGGTAGGATAATGCACCATTACAATTCTACGGTAGCATTATTTTATGAACTTCTAATGTACGCTGTTTACAAACAGTAAAGAATTTATACTTCCTTTATGCTCGACAGTCGATTTTTCATGTTTAACTTTATATCATCGTACTCATTCTTATGGTTCCTGTAATTTTTTTTCCTAGACTTTGATACAGCTTTTAGCTTGATATCATGTATATATAGATAGGTAATTAAACTAATCACTAGCGGGATTCTTCAGAATTCCAGGAATAGGTAACAAAAGAGTTTGCGGTGTCCCAATCCCAAATTCAGTATACCAACAAAACAAGTATTCAGAAATGAAAATATAGAAAGCCGTTTAACGATTGCTCCATATTTCACTCTATAAAGCACAACTATTGTAAATCTGAATAATTACAAAAACCTTTTCCAAAGTGTAAATTCTGTAAAAATTAAGACCCGTGTCAATTCATTCTTGAAACTTCGTCTAAATATTCAATTCCACGAATGATGTAATAATAATTGAGTGGAAATTAGTTGACTAGTCACAATACATTTTGGAAAGACAATGTTATTTTGTGATGTGTATAATAAGTGGTTTATTCCATTGAATCATATTAACCACAGTAATGTTAAAGAGATGACAGGTGCCGTAATTGAATTACGTGTGTGGTTAATTATAATCATTAACTTTGGTTATTGTAAACTGCTCTCATATCATTATTACAATATTATTAATTTATTTAAAGCAGTATCAAATTAGTTTAATACACTAGATTTATATGTGCGTAAAATATTTTAACACAACAAGGGTTTATGTATTGTCATGTCATGGCAGAGAACAACGCAGTAAATTAATAATGCTGCAATAGAGTTGCGAATAATGATTTGTCGTACACTTCAAAACTACAAGTTAAATTAATATTTTCTTCTTCAGATCTTTAAAATATATTTTACTATAATTTTGAACTTATAAAATTGCTTTCTCAGTAACTTATGAACTTTCACATTTCAGAAAACAAACTTACAACTGAACTATGAAAGTATTTTTTCGTAGTCCAGCATGAAATTCATGGTTAAATGATATGTTTTATAAAAAGTTATTTTTTAAAATGTGTTGTCTTCCAATATAAAAAGCTTAATCTGTTTGGCTTCAAGTAATAGCTCAATATTACTGAAATATCTTTAGTGCAGCATAGTGCATATATGTATTCATGTCTCACACTAATATACAATTATTTTTGTTTGTTCTACCACAAGTAATAAAAATGAAGTGTCAAATTTTCAAATAGGTTTTTAATCATTAAAAACAGACATAATTTATATTTCTACCAAAAGAGAATAATTTCTTGTGACATGTACTGACGTTCCAACCGATTATTTAAAATTTAAACTTGAAATTATCACTGTACTGAAAAGAAGGAAATCTAAATTCATAGATAAAAATAAAGAAATCCTAATGTAATTATTTCTCTCTGTTATTTCCAGTACCTGTGACTCATGTTTCTGCATTGGAACGAAGTACTGCAGCATTACCCTGTGATGTTATACCACCCGAACCACGTGATAAAGTTCTACTTGTACTTTGGTATAGAGAAGATCTAGGAACGCCAATTTATAGGTAAGTCAATTCCCTTTATGGAAGTCTCTGGGTGAAGAAGCGTGTGTGTGTTCAAATTTAGTGTTGCCAGCATTAGGATAAATAAGTAGTTGATTCAAAATGGATCAGGGTACTGTTGAACTGTATGTAGTTCAGATTGTTAAGATATATCTCAGGTGATAGTATGTTAAACTATTTTCTGGTACTCGGTCAGATGACATTATGCTAATCATTCTTTACTAAAGTAATACAAGCTTTGTGAATAATATTGTGCCAGTACACGTCTATAGTGTTACAAGTTAATTGTAAACTGAACTATTTTAAAATATTCAAGTGCTGCTAATTTTTTGTATAGTCTGCAATAATGTAGTTACACATTAACAAACACGCGGTTTAGAACATCAGGGTTTTTTTAATTTGAAATTTTTGGTTTCCTTCGGTAGAATATATAACCTACTTTTATCAAAACTTATTTTTCCTATCTACTAAAATATTATTGGAACTCTCTTTCGATTACCTCGATCGACCATTCTAAATAAAAAAATGTAATGCATTGAATTTAAATGATCATCTTCAAACGATCAAACCGGTTCAAAATTTAAATACGCCTTTAGACGATATATTTTTCATACAAGACAACAAAAAATCTACTGTTGTCATAAGAATAGAAGAAACCTTCTTTATGATTGGATCATGTGAAAAATGCTGTGTTGCCAATTCATCATAATATATTTTTATATTGTTGTAACAGGGTGTTAATTATTTTAAAGATGAAAAAATAGGTTCATAATATGCAAAGAAATGTGTGCCAATATTCCAGTGCTCATTAATAAGTGTGAAACTGCAATGAAACACAATGTTAAAACTGAGGGCCAGATTTGAGAAAAATAAAAAAAGAGAAGCAATTATATGGTTGCGATCTCATCAGGTTTTCAGACATCAGTAGAGTTGCCAGATTAAAAATTAAATTCCAAACCTTCATTATAAATATTAGCAACCCTATACTGTTAACGTCGCAGATCTTATTTTCTTAAGAAGTTTGGGTATCACGAATACATTGCCTTGGTGATTTCTCCAACACAAGTATGTGTAAGGATTCGGTATACAATAGGTATAGAGAAGTGGGTACTTAACCGAAAGATGTTGTTTGGTATTTCGTAATCAAGTGATGCTTGTAATTTAAATCTAATTATTGAGTGTAAGGTGAACAAAGGAATTTTAGTAATTATGCTGTTTGTCATTTCTGTTAATGGTTTGATTTCCACCTTAGAGAAAGAAAATTTGCAGTTTGTTGTACTTCGAGTGATATTGCAACACTTCAATTTGTTCATTTCTTGGTATATAATATTTGCTGAAGTAAATTTCTCATGTTCGGTTCTGAGAAGATGTTTTATTATTCTATTTGAAAATTATTTCTGATGGAAAATTTGCTACTACAGTGATCAATGTACACTGTACAGTATGTATGCAGATTAAACGGAATAAAAAGAAAATTCTGAAAGGTTCTGAAGAGGAGAAGAAATTTGATATTTCCAGCTAATATAGGTTTGATAACAAAATAATTGTTCTGAACCTATAAATACCCGTAACTACAATTACAGATAGATTTTGAAACATTTCCATATTTTCCATTAAAATTTACTAATACACATTTGAAACTGATTTCTAATGTTTCGATTCAATTAATTTATTTGGGAGATGAAATGAACGATTGCGCTTTTTATTTTATTTTTTATCTCTAAAAACTTATTTTGGGGATTAAAAAAGCTTTAGTAGGTCATTTGATTTGTATAACAAACTTTTTTCAACACACTGCAGTTGCTCCATTATTAATATATATAGTAGACTCAGCTCTGATTCTATAAACGTGGGATTTAACTCGTAATTACTTTTGCTTCATTTTAACGTTTCGCTTTTAACACATTAATTATTACAACATTCAAATTAATTCTAAACTCTTTGAATAAAAAAACACAGATTACACTTTTCCAGGAAAAGTAACGTTAATCTGATGTTTCATAATAAACCTGTCAACTGTCATATTTTAATTACGAAAAGAAATTATTATTTGAAAAAGTTTGTGGGTGAAAACTAAAGTCTGACGTCAGAGTCTCTAATTGCATAATCTCATTTATATTAAAACAGCAATCATAAAATAATGTATAACAAGGACAACTTTTTTCAAATATATGACAGTGTCTACTTAATGAGGAAGATTTAATCACGTTTTTATACTTCTTATACTATATTAACAAGTTCAGATAGATCAGGTACTCAGGTTAGGTCAAGCCAATTCCTATATGTCAGATAAGGTTGTATTCGATGAGAGAATGTTAAGTAGCTTTATTTCTGGTTATGGTAATTTAGGATAACTATAAGTACTTGTATTCAAACAGTTTATTTCAGTAACTTTTGAGGATTTGCACGTTTTTATCTTTTTATCTAAAAATCTTATCTAAAATTTGTTAAATAAATTAAGCAATAATACAATATTTACTGTCTATAATATTACCCAAGAAGAACTTATTCTCCAAAGGATTCATCTAATTTCTTTGCAATGTGCTCATAAATCCCTGTCTTTTAAATGAAAATGCTGGAATAGTTTAACTTTTATTTACTGTGAATAATAACCGAAATATAGTCTACGGAAAGAGGATTTTGATTAGCCAGCAGCATGTATTTATTCGAAATATTATACATTTTAATTACACAAATGTATTTTCAGCGTTATAGTGTGTTATAATGTCCAACTAGTGTAACACAAGCGTATAAAATAATGATAGAACTCAATATACATCAAGACATATTTTCATATGGAAATTATGTTTCATTATGAAAACATTATAATTTGGAAGGTCATTTATTATCTACTATAACTACTGTACTTTTGATTCTTTGATCATTAAATCATTACATAAACTTTATAATGTGCTTTTACAGTCACAAAATAGAAGAGCAAAAAAGTTAGTTATTTCATATGAACTGATATGTTTTTAGAAAATAAATTGAATAATGTCAGCAGTCACTTTGGATACTTTTCCTTATACCGAAATTAAAACTGACAATGCTTTGTTGCTATAATCTTACTGTCACTTGATTTTGTACTTCGTCAGGTATTTCTACAATTACAAATGCTATAGAATTAGTTAAAGCCAGAAAATGTAATTATTATAATTACAGAGCAACTATGTTACCTGTTATGTAATCAAAGTTTGCAATAATTTGAAATTTTATTCATCCAAGATTCGCTTATGAAAATATATCTTATTATACTCATTTTGAGGCCTCATAAAAAATGTCTCATTTCTTTTAGATACATTGTTGGTGATAGCATGAAGATCATACAGTACATAATTTTTATAGTATATGATAAAATGAATAAGTGTACATCTTAACAAATTCATGCTGTTCCTTGTTAATTCAAAACTGTGTAATGAAACAGATCAGCAATATCCTTTATAAACTGATTTACGAAAGAAATTGGCAGAAAATAAAACTTGTATTTTTCGAAACATGTTTCTATAAAATGTATACGAGATTTTTTTTTTAGTTTTTCAGAACTCATAAAAAAATCTGGTTTATTTTCATAGTCACATAATTATTCAATTTTTTGTACCTATATTTTTTAAAGAAAAAACTATATTTATTCTGTAGAACGTCAAATAATAAAAACTATTTTTTATTTACCTATCATTCTGACATATCTAAATAATAAAGTATTCTTTACTGACAGTTACGAATTTAATAACAAAAATACTTCGTCTTTCTATTAACCAAGCATATCAATACTTTAACACTATACAGTCCCACGATACTCCTTTTATGGAAAAAACACAATTTGTAAATAATATATTACAAAACTACTGAATAAGAAATGCAACATTCTTTCACAATTGAAAGATCATTTTCCATTAATACGATTCATAAAAGCATGAAGTCTCTGTGAAGTGGGAATTTGATAAATGATCGTACAAGTGCTTAACATAACTCATCTTTTACAACTCAATCAAGGATTGATCCATTAAAACAGAACAATCAAAATGTCTTACACATCTCAAAAGATTTCTTTCACTCTCTCAAGAAAATCGACAGCTCTACAAGAAAAAGTTTCGCTGTTTTATTACTTCATTTCATGCTACGAAACACATAAATATATATTATTGGAGCTAATTTCTTTGTTTTCTTGTCGCCAAAGAGTAATTAGGTATTCTAGTTGGTATAAAATAATATATAACCATGCAAAATCTCACTTGTGAATGTAGACCTCACGCTATATTTCTTGACATTTACAAGTTCTATATAACCATGAAGAAATGTCACATGATGTTATATTTTATAGCTGTATAGTATATGAAAGTTCAACCATACAGAAATTGGTCGACTTGAAACCACATTGGGTGTACTGCAGAGAAATAACATGAGAGAAGTAGATTACAAAACAACTTTGTAAAATATGACAACTGTCTGTTAATTATGATAATGGTGATATGCTGGTTAATATTTTAATGATAACTTCAGGCAAATTACATTTGTCTTCGATTTCATTGATATACGTATACTAATTTATATATTTCTGAATTTTCTTTTCCGGAAAAATCAACATTTTTATTTTCTGATCAATGATAATAATGCAGTAGAAGGTGATTTTCTAAAAACAGTCTCTCTAGCATAATTCCTTATCGGTCCCGGTACAGAATGTGCCAGCATATTACTAATTTTTATTGACATCTCTTGGATGCTTACAACACGGTTCTAGCAAAAATTAACTAAGTTCAGTTGATAAATACTTGAACTCCATTAGAGAATTGTTATTTTTATGTAATGTTAATTACTATAGGTATTTTTTTTTTATCATATTTAAAAATTCTACATACGTTTTTAAGTGAACTTTTTACTATTACTTCAGTAAGTTTCTGTAATTTCAATAATATGGCTTTCGAAAACTATTATTATAGTTAGAACTTTGGTGAAGTTACTTTAGTTCTGTTCACAATACTGTACTTTCAGTGTTAATAACAAAGCTTCATAAATGTATATATATACATTTATAAAAGGATACAATAATTTTTTCATGCGCAAAAAAATTAATAATAAGTGCAACTACTGTATAATAAAGTAGCACTGTGCATTGCTTTTGCTCTTTTGAATTTTATTTCTGAGTTATAATTAGCAGATTAATGAGTGATGTTTTTTTTATCACAAGCATATTTAAGAAGATTTATTATTGCAAGTATTATTTGTGCCATGATTAACATAGGAGTCTTACTTTATTCAGTTATTATTTATATAATGATACTATGGAAGGCAAGTGCGTCGTCTTTTTGCTTATTTGTGTGTATAATGTTTTTCTATACCGCAACAGGAAAGGCGATCAGACTGGTTTTGAATTAACTTTTATTCCATTATTCATTTAATTGTTGTTCGCGCAATTATATCAGTATCATATTTTCTGTATATTATGATCTTTATCCATAATATAAAATGATAAATTTTAAAAGAATAAATAAAAGTAATGCCACTAAATCTTTGTAATTATAAGTTTGGATATTACAAATACCGGTATACATATTCTTTAATTAAAAGAAACATGCACGTTACTTTGTACTCTAGTTACATAAAGCTACCCAATAAAGTTCGAGAGAAGCTTCTAAAACAATACACAATTTAACACGAAGAAATGAACGAATAGGAATCTTAAATTAGAATTTTCTCTCTGGAAATAAAGAACAACATAATTTTAAAACTGTTAGAACTCCCAGAGAATTCTTATACTTGGCAACATTAATGAATGCTCTTTGTAAAACGTTGTCTTCACATTTCTTTATTTTGCGGGCTCTAAAGAAACTTTCCGTAGAAAAGAGAAAGTGTCAAGCTCCATTGGAAATGTCCACTGAGAAGTTGTCACACAGTTCTTTCCTAATTTAATAAACCACGAGAGTAATTTATTATTAAAAGGTTAATTCCTTTAAAAGTATTTTCTACAGAAGATATTATCAGAGAAAAAAAAAAGTAATTTCTTTCGAGAATTAATAATTATAAAAGTATAAAAAAAAATTCAACATTAACTAAATTTTATTGGAAAACATATTGATGATTTTATTATGGTGGAGTACATTCACCTTTGATAGCAGAAATATGCATTGAGGAGTGTGGAGAAGTATACGCAGCAGGATAGTGTTCAGTCATTTGGAATTAAAAGTGCTATATTGGAAGTGCACGGTGTTCAATAGAGGTTATGGAAAACGAACTGATAACCACAGAAGTGAAGCGAATTCCTTCTAATCACGGTTATAGCTAGTAATATATATATACCTCCATCAAGGTCACAGCCATAAACGTGACTAGGAAGGATTTTGAGTTTAAAGATTACATTTTCTTTTTCCATTTCGTGATGTCAGAGGTCTACATGTTGCTTGCTGAAAAATCGGGAATAATGTCTTGTGCATTTGGAACTGCATAAACGTTTTACATGGACGCTGACGGCATAAAAATTGTATACAATAATAATAATAATAATAATAAATGTTTTTTTATTTTGATGTAAAGAAGCCGTTGACCCATGATACATACAATATTAGCAATTGAACAGGAACTTTTTTTTTCTTTTACAATATACGCAAAAAATGTATATAAAAGCAATATATTCTTTCTGGAATTAACAACGCAGTGTTTTCATTGAAATATAACACTTGTATTACACAATACTTTATTACGTTCTGAAGAGTATTAGCTATCTTTATTTGTATACTCTATATTTTTATATTTGCATGGTGCGAATAATAATTTGTAGAAAAATAGCATGTCGCCTCAAATTCTCAGAAGGGAAAAATCGATAAGAATTGTTGTACTTTTATTGCAGTTGTAATTACTCTTTTTATTCTTCCATGATTGCTAGTAATATTTCATTTGTACTCATATTATAAACGTTGTATTTGATATGTAATGAACAAATAATAAATACTTCAAGAAGATTATTTTCACTTGAAGGAAATTACATGGAATATAAGATTAATTATTATTAGTATATGTTATGGTGATTGTATAAAAAAGGAGCAAGTAAGAATGTGATTAAAGTCGCTAATGATCTTTTACTATTATTCGGTATAAAAATATTGTTTAGTATGTTATATAATATTTCACGTACCCTATAGATTATACTGCTGAATCCTTACGTATACAAGCCTATGTAGGTACACCTTAGTGATTAAAACAGTATAAATATTTTAGGAACGCTCTTGTAAAATTAAAATTACTTATTATGGTGAGCCCATCTGTGTTTTGTGATCCCTATTTCTTATTTTCACATTTCAGTCTGGTTTATTCTTCTTTTTATGTTTTTAAAATTGTATAATTTCTCCAAAGTTGTTTTCTTGTATAGATTATTCACGACATTTAGTTATTTTAGTATAAGAAATATTAAACACAAAAAATATGATTGAGTTTAATGTCAGAAATATTGATTATTTTTATGACATATATAATTATGGATAACTTTACTGGTTTGAAGTCGTACAAATTTTTCTCAAATATTCGGCGAACGAGAAATTCATTTGTTTATATTTTTTGGCGACTGGCAATAACCGTTCGTAGTATTAGTTTCAATTCATTCCTTGAGAAAACATTCCTCAAATAAAAAAAACTTCCAAAATCAATATTCATTTCACAAGAAATTGATGTTTCTTTTTTCTGAAACGGTGCCATAATAAACCCTTTAACGAGAAACTATTTCTAAAAATAGTTTATGGAACCATTTAACAGCAGAGCAATAAACAAATTGTAAAATAATTATATTAACTGTACAACTCTGTGTGTAAAATGAAACCATATAGAGAATAAAAACAGCAGCAATAAGTAGATTTCAGTTAATGTCATTTTCAGTAGAAAAACAAAAAAGTAGCACATTTTGTATCCTTTTTTTAATCTGAAAAATTTAACATGACTGATGAAAGAAAAAAGAAGCAAGTGAAGCAAGTTAATCTGTTTGACAGGATTTACAAGCAAAATAACATAAAATCTCCGCATGTTTGACTTTGCATTCTGAGAACTCTATTCCGGAAACATAAAAGTTTATTGGGCGATAGAGACCAGTGCTATACACGATAAAACGGAAAATGTCAACGAAATGCACACGAACTGGGAAAAAAACTGTTTTGATATTAAATAAGTTTGAAAGGTCAGTAGACTTCTTAGTGTATGTAGCTGGACAGACTTTAAAGTGATGCAAATTTCAGAGATTCTGCAGTTTCGCTGATCGGTAACTATAAATATCAGAACTTGCAATTAAAAGAGCTTTAGTGTTTGCTGGTTGTGCGGTTTCGATTAGGTTATAGTATCCAGCATTAGCTTAACTAGTTATGGCTTTAAAAAATTAGCCCAAAATGATTGAATAAAATACTTTTAGAAACTGTAAATATTATTATTTTCAGTTCAGTTATAGTGATGCAGATTGTCGTTGAAAGCAGAAACTGTTTTTCGATTAACGGAAAGTGTAATAGTGTAACCAAATATGCTGCAATGTTCCACAAAAATGTATTTATCTGTATTTGGAAATCACAATTTTTTTTATTATTATTATTTATTGTAGTTATACCCTATACACAATCTTAAGGACCTATTCTCGTTAGCGTACTTTGACAGTTTAAGCTCCCTAACAAAAGGGTGGACAATAGAGTCAGAGGTGTTTACCATTGTGAACAAAACTTATCCTGTCAAAATCATCAATTTTCTAAAGTGGAATACTGTAGGTCCTTAAGATTTTGTATTGGGTATAATATATGTTTCAATTTAATTTTAACATTATAGATACAGAAGCGTTTTGTATCAAATTAAATTAGTATTTATTGGACACATATAACATTTCCAGTTTTGACCCTATTAAATCATATACGTAGTACTTTCAATACTTTAAAAGTCACAAATAAGACATAAATAAATCATTAAGCCTCATTAAAACAAAACAAAAAAAATGACGAATCATTTGAAAACAACAACTTCCTCTACCGCAAAGTTATAAATTCAATCGCTTGATTGAGCAAAGCGGCTTCTTTATATATTAATCAAAGTTAAATATTCGTCTTACTTTTGAATGAACTTTTATGTGATTAATACATTTCAATTCTTTCTGTTCTAAAGGAAGCACCTTTCCTTTGTACTTCTTTGAGCTATTCAGAAAATCACTCAATGAAACTTTGCAAAGTTTTTAATCTCATTTTTAGAAAGAACGAATATTGTAAGAGGATTAAAAATAGGACTCTCTATATCTACGATTTATACTTACAGAGAGTTATTTTAATCTACAGTGACGTTTGCGACCAAACAAAATGTTTTTTTGTTTGTTTGTAACAAGTGTGTAAAAAAAAATTAAAAGTTTCCCATCTATATAATAATAAGATATGGAGAAACTAGAACTGAGCTTGAGTGCTATGAAATTTTCAGTTTCAGTAGCTGATAGACTAATATACGACTTAGGATTCCTTACGTCTTCGGTTCCTAATTGACAGCATACGAGTACAACTATTATTTATACTGTATCATTACATTTAAAGAAGTTGAGGTTTGCTGTAATGTCCTTTTATTTTCAACTGGTAATCTCCTTATTAAAGTAAAACTCGATACTGATTCTAATAATGATTAGTAAATCATATGTCCATATCATTACTTCTAGTCATGTTGTTCACATTGCTATATGTCCCATACTGAGGCTTCCACTATTCAATCGTGAACACTTTGAAACACAAGTTTTATTTACGAAAATAAAATAACTTTATACCATACCGCTAGTCATAAGGTACAGATAATGCCATTGCGGAATTTACTTTCTCTTCCCACAAGCCAAGAAATTCTGTAAGATGACTAAAACTAAATACAATAAACATATTCTTCATTGTCAGTAATATGGCCTATAATAATAATAATTTTTAAAACAGTTATAACTAACATACAATTTTGATTTTAAATTCAAATTATCATACATTCTGTTTAAAAGAATGAAACTCTTTTCATTCTGAAACCCAACAACTACATCCAATATAATTCTATCCAACATTCCATTTAATAGGAATTTATAATTAAAAGAGCAGGGAACAAAAGGACGGACCTTTGTCCATAAAATACCAAAATTCAATTAAAAATACCTCAGTGGAGGTCCGCAGTACTTGTTGATGTCCCCGACTGTTTGGTTTTGAAACGCTGGCTACGTAGTACAGTACAACTCAAATAAATTCGATTCCCTTACGTAATTGAATTGGATATACTGTAACTATACTCAACAAAATCAACAAACTTATTAACATTCTCCGCAGTGTCTTTACCTCCATTTTCAGCCATTTGATCAGCAGTGCAAAGGCTGATCGAATAAAAGTCAGATATGGAAGGTATAGCATTTTGATATCCATTTCTTCAAGATACAACCTTCAACTTCAACATTATTTCAGATACATGTCATTTACTTAAAAGTTATATACAAGAAAATTTATTTTACATAATGTGAGAAGCACATACCTTTTTTTGTCTGAATTTCATCTTCATGCAATCAAAAATACCTTAGTACGTTAATCAAACTTTCACAATCAAATTCTTAAATCGTGCTTTTCTCACCTCCAGAAACAGAATAGAACCTCTAAAACACAACCAACCATTAAAACTACTTGTAAATCCATGTATTCATATTTGATAAATGTTCCATATATATCTGAACCTAAAATAATTATAATGCTTGAAAACACTTCCAAGGTTCACACAGACATAATAACAAGAAAACTCATTTTCCGTAGAGTTTTTGAAGTGGTCTGTTCCACTTCTTCCTTTAAAGATAATTTCTCTACGTATTTAAGCTTCCTGACCTTCACTTAGTCATGTTACACATCGATCAAATAATCTTTCGCTCGTGTCAGGAAATATCTCCACTGTATTATTTACAGTTTTCTATACACAGGCATATTTACAGTTTTATTTACATTTTGTGATAGGTTTTCTCGTAATATAATGAAAAATATTAATATTTATATACATTAGGTATGAAAAGTAGTCTCAAACCGTTTGATAAATCACGACAGTCGTTATGACATTACTATTGAAGAGCTGCCTTTTCCTATCATAAAGGAAAGTTAGCTGCTGAGAATGTGAATTTGACTTGTTTTCCAGTAGTAGCAGCTTTAAAAAAATATTGTACTTAGCCTACAATCTTTGACTCAGATTTTACTGTTATTTTATCCAAGCATATCTTACGTCTTTTTGCTTTTACAAAGTTTATGACAAAAGTACTCGTATACTATACAGTTAAGAATAATAATTAAACTGTTATAA
>JAQIWE010002003.1:0-14175 GCA_034698565.1 Campodea plusiochaeta
GCTCCATCAGCACCTAGTTCATCATATGGTGCTCCATCAGCACCTAGTTCATCATATGGTGCTCCATCAGCACCTAGCTCATCATATGGTGCTCCTTCAAGGCCCAGCTCTAGTTATAATGCTCCAAGACCACAATCACCTAGCTCTTCATATGGTGCTCCATCAGCCCCAAGTTCATCTTATGGTGCCCCTGCAGCTCCTAGCTCATCATATGGTGCTCCTTCTGCTCCGAGTTCTTCATATGGCGCACCATCTGCTCCAAGCCAGTCATATGGTGCTCCATCTACTCCTAACCAATCTTATGGTGCTCCTTCAGCTCCTAGCCAATCTTACGGAGCTCCTTCAGCTCCTAGTCAATCATATGGAGCTCCTTCTGCTCCAAGTTCTTCATACGGTGCTCCACAAGGTGGATTTAGTGGTGGCGCTTCCAATAGTTACAGTGCCCCAAGCGGTGGTTCCTCATCTGGATTCAGAGGTATATCATCTAGCTATAATGCCCCATCGTCAGGTAGCTTCCAAGGTTCTTCAGGTGGATATAATGCTCCAGCTCCTAGTTCTAGCTATGGTGCTCCCAGTGGAAGGAGTTATTAAAGTACAAAGACTGAAAACAACATGATGGATTGTAATATTATTATCTATATGACTGTAAATAGTGTTGAATGAAACTTTTCTTGTGTTGTCAATCTTTTACGTGAAGATGTTTGTGACCTTCAAGTATTATGATGTTGTGAATTATGTATATTTGTCCAAATAAATTGTTTTTAATTTTGCATTATAATATTTTTTAATTTTATACAAAATACAGTTATAAATTTAGTTGTTTAGACTGGGAAAAGGAATTATAGACTGGGAGAAGGAGTTAATAGAGTCCTAAAAATTCTTTAAATCATTATTACAATGCCATTATTTCGTTAAAAGAGAGCATCATTTTAAACATTATTACGATTTGAACACCATAAAAAAGCAACTCAGCAGTAAGGTAAAAAATAATTTGTAAATAAATTACCTACACTTTGTTTCGCTATGAGAAAAAAATGAAAAATACCGGTATGTTAAAAGTAACATAGGCCTACATAATCAATCATAGACTACATTATTATTTTGCATGACTGTGTGTGAAAGTAAAAAGATAATTCCTATGAATGTTAAAATTCAAAACTGATTTATTTTAGACGTAGGACTTACTGAAAAGGACAGTAATAGTATATGATTGCTATATAATAACCTATTGGAAATAATAATAATATAATTACTTCCTGATAATTCCTGTGAATTCATCATATTTACATATTTCATTATCACTTAATTATACAAATTAAAAGATTAGGAAATTAATAAATAAAAATTATAAGCGTCTAAACAAAAGTCGAAATATAAAAATGAATAAATCTTAATGTTAAATCACGTACCATTAATATTATAATGGGAGAATCAACAGGGAGGAGTGGGGTGGGGGAACTTGTCCCAGCCTGCTCCTGTAATTTTTTACATTTACAAAATTTAAAAAATGTATTAAAAAAAATCAAAACTTTAGAATATGGCTAAAACACCTTTTCGTTGAATAGGCTAGCGTTTTTTTAAGAGTCAGTTATGTACAAGATAAGGAGTTACAAAACTGATGCATTCAGTACGGTAGTGCAGTAAACTATAAATTAATAAAAATGTGTGCAGTACTGTACGAATCAGTATCTGGAAATCTGTCACTATCAATAAAGCAGAAGAAACGAAATACATTGACTTTTGTCTAGAACATCTTCGTATAATAAACTGACAGTTGGTAAACATAATTATAAAATATAGAATGTAAAATGTGTTGCATTTTGATGTAAATTATGTTATTGCAATCCATTTTAATTATATATATTTGTAACAAATTCGCAAAAAGAGTATCCCATAAGTCATAAACCTTTTTTACACTGGCCCATTATTCTGAAGTGAGAATGAAAATGAAAATCTTATCGTCGAATAAATGCACAACTCCACTAATAATTGATGCCACGGGAATTATTTTCTGTAACATGAAATGACCTATGAACTAAGAAAGTTTTTCTATGGGCAAATTATGAAAATTTAATTTAGAAATAAAAGAGTAGTAAGATAACTCTAGGAAAATATATATTTATTATTTGTGGTTTTGTACTTCTATTATATTCTAATTTGTATTTTCTCTCCCTACCATGATACCGGTACCATGTTATATATTATCATAAAACCCTAATCCTTCATTCACGATATAGAAATCCATTGGATAAATTTCTATCCTGATAACTAAGCAATGTGCATCACACATTGTGCGTTCTACTCTGAGGTAACTAGTGACACCTATCGACACAAACAAGAAGGAGCCAAGAAGTAAATCAGTGTTGCCAGAGAACGTCGTTCATCGCGATGTTACATTAGTACATTGGCTGTCGCAAAAATAGTTAGACTGGACCGCGTTATTCGGTCTAGAATGACGTCACAGCCTAAACCACAAGCCCGCTTCTTCACGAACTTTTTCGATGATGAGCGGTCTTAAAATGGCCGCCAATGTGGAAGCAGAGTCGGTGGAAGGCGGCGGTTCGTTTTAAGTTCGTTATTTTTGTTATAAAAAAAATGAGTATACTCGGACTATAGTCCCCTGTGAGTAGACTAATCGAAATCAGCCTATTTCATAGCTTATTTTCAATTTTAATTTGTAATTTAAAACGAAAAAATACTGTACTTACAAAGACCATCCAAGGGAGGGGCTAGTTTCGGCTAAATATTTTTTTCCTTCTTCAAGACTAGACCGAATATGAGGTCTTCACTATTTAGCGACAGCCAGGTGGATATTAATTATCTTCAATGGCGACTAAAGATCGATATCTAACTATATTCACGCCAATCGCAATCACATACGTTAATATAATAAAAAGAGTATATTAAAGTAAAACTAGAAAGTGAATAATATATATATATATATTTAAATTTTCATATTGAGTTTGAAGAGAATTCAGCTATTTTGTTGAAATGTTACAAAATTTGTATGGAATGATTAAAAAAAATATTTGAAAATCTGATGCTGTTGTCTTTCGTTGTTTTCTTTAATATGTGTTTTTATTATTAACGATATTCTCCTGAAATTGTTTTCAGAAAAAAAAGTGACGAAACAAAATTTAGTTAATTACTTAATTATAATAGTAAAAAAGGAAAAAATAATTGTTGATTTTGAAAATCAATTAATTATTTCTTTAATTTATTTTCCTTCGAAAATTTGTTGTTTTACATATATTTAAAAAATTATAAATATTATTCTAACAAAAATGGAGGAGAGTTACACCATAGCTTCATTAATTTTTGTCATTACAATCAATGCAAAATATGCAATGCACAAAAGATGTTAAATCACGCAAATAAAATATAAAAGAGATTCACAAAACATTAATTATTTATTATATTTTCGTTCTACTATCACGTAGTTCTACCTAAATGAAAATTCTGACCCGTACCATATAATATGACGGAGACCATGACCAGAACTAATTGATATTAACTTTATTACCTCTAAAAAATACTTTACGTAAAACTATAAAACAAAAGAAAAACTAAAAAAAAAAAAAAAAAAAAAAAACGAAGAGAGAATAAATTCAGAATAAAACCTATACACTAAGAAAAGAAAACGGAAGAAGAACTCTCTTTCTCGAGCTGGTGAACCCAAATTCTTTACCAAAGACGTCTTTGTTCTTTACGTAAGTAGATATCTTCGACCCAAACTCCAATAAGAAATAAGCAGGCCAGAAATTCATAATTACTACTACAAAGTGACCACTTCTTGATTTCGCTTATTTTAACTCAGGCATATTATTTTAAAGTTTGTTCTGTTCATCCAGAATAGTTCCTTCAAATATCTACCCTCTGAATGATCTTCTGAGAGCATGCAGCAGACTTATTTCATGATAAAACGTGGCGGGGGAAGGAGAGGTAACCGGGCTCATACAACTAGTAAAATCCTCCATTTTTAGTAAGAAAATATTTAACTATTTTGGGTGAGGGTGACGCACTTATTTATTGATTTATTGCTGATGAAATAACCAAAATTACACTAAATTCTCGCTAAATTCAGATTGCGCCGCAAATAGAACTATTATTGTGGCGCAATAATCTAAATTTACTGTAATTTTGGTTTCATCAATAATAAATCAAAGAATTACTCTAATTCTCTTAATTTTATAATTTAAGAATAAAAACTACCTGATATGTATTAAATATTAACATTTCGAAATTTCATAAAATCGGGTGACTTCGACAATTCGCCATCAGGTGATGTTTCATATCATTCATGAGTTCTGGTGAACTCAAATATGGAGCTCGTTTACCTCTTGGCTCTGTGCCCACCCCCTCCATCAAATATCATGGTATATATAGAATACTACGGGTGAACTCAAGGTTTATTAAACTTCTTTTTGGGTTTTCAATGGCTAGCCCCTTTAGCCTGCGTGAATGATTGCATAATCTCGCAAGTTAGGGTAGGAGACTCGAAAAACAAATTATGAAGCTGGCAACACCGAAGATATACTACGTAAGGGCAACACTGACTGGGAAGTGGTCTGCTAGAAAAGTGAAGTGGATTTTAAAAAACGCAATGTAGGAACTTTTCATGGTCAAATAATAAAAAGTGGTTATTGGCAGGGTTTTGTTATTTACGTGGTGTTGTCTCTTATTTCATCTGTTACAGGTAAGCCTTCCTGTTAATTATCTGATCTTCAATTTAATTTAGGTTAAATACACAGCTCGCTGACACGTAAATAAATTAGAAATTTATTGAATTTCCTTTGTAGCCTATCCTTGTTCCTTCTGCTCATCTTCAGATCCCTTGTTTGTCAGTAATGTCAATCTATCAATCAGTACAGCACAGTCACAGATTTCACAGTATCATTTCAATAGTTTAAGCTCGTGACTGATGATTGCATGGTCTTATTTGCAAAACTTTTCAGTTTTGCCCATTTTGTGGGCCCTCATTGGCAGCTTAGAGAAAACAGCTGACTGAATAAATATAATAATTAACGGATTTCGTTGTGTATAATTATAATATTTACTATGAAGTTTGACCAAATAATTTCTAATTATACAACTTTTCATTCCCAAGTTACAATAACCTTTCATAAAAGTTAGATGAAAATACAATGTAAATATGAGAATAAATCTCTGAAGTTTTGTAACTTAGAAGTAAAATAAGCGAACGTTGAAGACCCTCCACAAAGCGCTAGCATGGTTGGCGCGAGTGGCGAAAATTTTGAAAAATCACAGCTGAGAAATAGGCCTACTGATTTTAGCCATGTTTTTACTGATTTTTTGGATATTACTATCATTTTTAATTTTTATAATAATAATATTTGATTGGAAATAAAAGAGTCATCTTCTTTTAAATACCGGGACATTTAGGCATCCCGAAAGACTCTTTCAGGACACGAGACACTCGTACTCAAAACCGGGACGTCTGGTAGCTTTGACCAAAGGACCAGTACTTTATAAAAAAATTTACTACTGATAGTGTCTGTTACATTTATTATTTTTAATATCTCACTGGTACAGATGAATCTAAACTGACACTCTATTTTTCTTATCTATAGTTCGTTTCACATGAGTTATACTCCACTTTTTGATCTTTGAAGGCGCGTTACTTTACTACTATTTTCTAAAAATTTCTTAAAATGTAAAGTTAAATTTACATGTCAATTGTATTAACCAATAGCCTACTATATTCATCAATTAAGTTGTGTCAAATACTGACAGAACAGTGAGTTCTCCAAAATCAAAAGTGGAGTATAATTCATGTGCAACGGTCAATAGTGAAGGAAACAAATTCTCTTAATGAGATCTTGCCCACTTGCTGTGTGAATTGAATAAGCATTTGAACTCTCTTTAAAAGAGGTCTCTGTCACCCAGCATAAATCATAAATTCACTGCAAGTGAAGATGTTCTCTTCAGGGCTGTGTTTTGTTTTCATGTGAAAGAGAGTATAATCTGTTTTAGAATTCAAATTAGGCTATGAACTGTTCAGAATGAAATATATTTATTTCTAGTAAAGCTGGATCATTTTCTTTTTTTTCTACTCAGCATGCCTGTACCATACAAAAAGTTTTGATTTAAGAGTAGAAATCTCTCTGCTGACAGAAATAGGAAATTGCCTCACTTTTGGTGGAGATATAAGTTCTGGTTTTATTGCCACCAGGATTAAGGAATTTGTATTATTTAATTTATTCATTAGTTATTATAATAAAGCTGTGCACAATTAATCCTCTTCAGTAAGCACTACAGTACTTGACATTTATAACAATTCGAAATAGGAATGTTTCAGGAATCCTTCTAGAAATCAATTTTAAAGGAAAATTAGAAAATGAATTATAATACGAAATGCCATTAATAAGTGTTTTCTCTTACAGTAGGGCCTATCGTAATTAATTTTTTTTTATAAATTTTTTGTTGACTCTTAAAATTCACTTACGGTATATGAAGTATCAAAAATGTCTTTTTTCATTTAGTGACTCATGTATTTTTTTTTTAAATAACTCATGCTTTCTTAAGAAACTGTTTAAGCATGATATACCTTAATGGCATTTCCTAAAGTATATGTAGGTTATGTTATAAATTTCAGTAATTTAATCATGACGCTAAAATTAACCTTGAACTTCAAATAGTCCTATTTGTATTATTTGTATGGTAATACTACAGAAAATAATTTCTCAGGACTTGTTTACAAATGTTTTGAAATTAACAAAAAAATAATTGCTTGTGAAATAGCATGGTTAGCAAAAGTCTTTTAATTATTATGTGATAATAATTATAAAGTATTCTATGCTACATAAAATAACATCATCAGGAAGGATAATAATATTCATAAAGTTAGATTGAAACTTGGAAGAAAACAATCATATTGACAGGTATTTCATGTAGATTTGTACTTCAATTTAAAGAAATGTAATTTTTCACTTGCCTCTAGTCACATAGGATATAATTTACAGTTCTGGTCACATCTTATATTATATAGTTTAATTACTTATAATATGACATTGCTAAAATTCATAGCACTTAAAAAAATTAATTGAATACCGGTACCAGATTTCCAACTTTTATCTCTTAAATTTTCAACTTATTTTTAACTCACATATAACAGTGTTTCAATGGTATGAAGATAAATTCTTGGAAAAATTTCAAATAACACTTGTAATACATGAACTTTACACCCAATGATTACATTCTGAGTAAAGTTATGTTTTTGACATCATTGCCTTATCTCAAAAAGTTGTTTATGTTCAATCAGATATTGTAACTAGATTGAGACCTCACTTTGAAACATTTATGAAATTGTGAGATTTTAAGATTTAAAAATAAATATATATAATTTTCATGTTGTGATCAAATAATTTAATAAAATGTGAATGAGAGATAAGTGACTGGAACTTCAATCAGGAGGAAGGGGGGGGGGGGGTGCTGTGGATTAGGAGTTGTAAAAAAATGATTGAAAGTATTTTCAAAATATGGATATTTTTTTTCCTTTAAAATATGAGAATAGGATAGAATTCAGCATGGTTCTAATGAGTCTGAAAATCATAAAATAAAGTGATTTGTTACTGTGTAAAGTGAAAAATTGAACATTAATAAATTAGTTTGATTATGAGTCTATATGAAATTAGTTTGATTAGGCTATGTTAATTGGAAATTGTAAGGTAGTATTATACAATATTTATATAACTAATGTTGCTGTGAGTATACTAGTCTTAGTTTCACAATTACTACGTATCATGAGAACAATAAAATAATAAGGCTATAATTACTTTTAATATGAGTGAGAGTAAAATATGAAAAGTTTTTTCATATTCTCATAAAATAAATATAACTAGTAGTTAGTACTGGTAGTTCTACTGTAGCTAATTAATTATCTTCTTCTGTTACATCATATGATATTAGAAATATGAATGTTGAATTAAGTGAATCTAATGCTAATCTGTCTTAGCCTACAAATGATTGAAGTTCTATTTATGTTACTATATGTAGACCTATGTTCTATGATAACTTCTGAAGATATAAACTTATCTTTGGTAGTCTGTGTATAAATTCAGAAACAAATGATTGCCTATGACACCAGCATTACTAGTGTAACTTTTTGTATGAAAAGAAAAAGAAAAAATGTTTTATAAAATAATATATGGAGTGTATTTTTCTATCTATGTGGAATTTCCATGTGGAATATAAAATATTGTGGGATGTGGTTCCAAGAGCTTATTTCCTCTGCTGAGTGCAGTACAGTCACAGTTTGCCTTTTCCATGTTTCTGTTTCTTTCCTAGAGTTGTAGAGGTTGTTAAACGCAGGAACTTCCTATACCATGCCAATTTTGAAGGATGAGAATCTCGGCATAAACTGATAAATTCGTTTCTGTTTGAGATAGAGGTCTCATTCTTTTTTTATTGAAAGCATGGGTGTTTTCTTACTTTGTATTAAAATTTGAAGTGCTTGTATGTGATAGTTTTATTACAAAACAATCGCAAAGACACACTTCCATAAAAGAAAATGGCTTGGATGAGATTTTAATGGCAGCCACTGTGAACTGATTAATGTTTTGTATGCTTGGAAAGTGAATGCAAATGGGTTGAAGATAAGCACCTACTATCATTTCCAGCCCCTATAACTAAAGTATGAACTATCAGAGGCTTGTTTCATATGTTTACTGTTTTTGAAGGTTTAAATGGCTCATCATGTGACACTGTTTCGAGAAACAGCAGATATGTATGTGACTAAGAGTTTGTCATCTTATCATTAAGGCCTGAAATATATTTCGCAAATTGCGACAGCGCGAAAACATTCATTTTTCCATATTTCTGAAAAATTTCCGCATATAATGGTATAGTTGGATGTCTACAGAGTGCAATGGAAAGTGCTACAAAACGCGAATTTCATGGCAAAGTGCGAAATTCATAGGAAAATGCGATAATCTCGCGAAATAAGCTAGTTTTGCGGTTAAAAGCGAAAAAATCGCGTAAAAAATGAAGAAATCGCGTAAAAAAACGTAAAAAAAAAAAAAAAAAAAATCCGGAAAATATTTAACTGCGAAATTCAACGAAAACAGATTACATCTACATCAGATAAAAACAACTTGGCCGCCTCTATAGATCGCGATTTAGTTTTCGTTCATTTTTCTTTTCTTTCTTTTTAGCTGTAAAACAATGATTCAGGAAGTAAAATATAGGGAAATATGGTTACTATCAACTGCCTTTTGGAATTTTCAGCCCGAAATAAATTTTTGTTTATAGAATTTAACAGTTTAATATCAATCCTAAAATTCAAGTTACATGAGCCCTAGGGTTGAACTTCAATAAGCCTTTACCAACTTGTACAGGACTTTTGTATATATACTTACCACTGCCAAGTTGATATAAAATTACACTAGCCTAGACAGAATAGACCCAATTAAAATTTGTTAATATTTAAACGTAGGCCTCCCTGCTGTACTATAAATAACATTATAACTTCCTATGAAATGAAAATTGCCCCAAATTGATCTTTCAAACTTCAAACTCGTTGTTTTTGTCATATTGGGACTGCGTGAAATAACTATAAAAATTGAAAGTGCTACAAAATTCTAAATCTCGATTTTGAAAATGCTACAAGAGACTTCTGAAAGTGCTAAATATTTCAGGCCCTACTTATCATGCACAGTAGATTGTAAAATAAAATGAGCATTGCTGTTGATTGTGTTAGTAAAAATTAACCAAATACCTCTACAATTTGAACAAAGTACAGGTGATATCTATGCCATACAATTCATTCATTGTATTTGATTAGGTGAATTTAGCTTGAGTAAAAACGAAAAAAGGTACCGGTAACATAAGCGTTCACCTTTAACATTTCTGGTATTCTTAATTATCAGCTAATTAACTCGTATACGAAAAAATATCTCCAATGTATTTTTTTAATCTGTCACAGCAGTTCGGGGCTCATGTTTGACCTATAATTACTATATTTTTAACACTGTCCTGTATTGTACTATATTCCTATAATTTTGAGGTATGTACTATATTTTGTATAAGGGAAGAAAAATGCTGAAATATTCTTGAAAAGAACTTGTTTTCTACATAAAAATATTTAAATTTGAGATAATTTTACTAAAAATATTCCTAATAACAGAAAATTGGCTTGAAATAGCTGCTTTTTTTTAATGAAATATTCAAAAAAATTCTCAACCTTCACCTTTATATTTGTTAAATCCCCCCAGTAGCCCAGTTACGGGCATCAGACACAGAAGAAGAATAAAACCTGAAAGAATATTATTAAAAAAATGCGGTCAAATTTCACAAAATATTTGTAAATATTGACCAAAATAGTGAGGTTTTTAACAACAAATATTTTGTTGCTTGCACCAAACATGGTGGTGTTTCACGGACGGTCTACAACGCTTCATATGTAATATTTCAACTTCGGGCTTCGCCCTCACATTACAGCTTCTCAGGCTCAGATAACGTATTAGGAGGAGGGGGCTGCAGATAACAAGAAAAACTTTAAAAAAATAGAAAATTGTGAAAAAATCTTACAAAATATCAGTAAAAATGACTTCATAATATTAATAATGAGTTTTTAACTATAATTTTCAAAATTTTCTTCGCTCGCGACAACCATGGTGGCGCCTCGTGGATGGTCTGTGACGCTGTTAACATTTACTGATTTTGACTCCTTCGAAATTTAGCTGTAGATACACATTCCTGGTTTTTCTAAACCCCAATCCCTGGTAAAAGTTGAAATCAGAGAAATTCATGAACTTTGATAAGAGTAGAATTCCCTGACGTATATGTTATATAAAGATGTCATCTAATAACAGATCAGAAACCAAAGGATACTATGGGGCAGAAATTTCAGTCCTTCCCCAGTAGTAATATAATACATGCTGACTAGTCCGTAACGTATAAATTTGAGGCAAAAAGTTCTATAATTTTTTAAAAGACACTACAGTATTACTAATTGAAATTGAAATAGCCAAAAATTATTTATGAAAGTGGAAACTTTAAGAAAATATATTCCAATAATTTTTTTCCCATTGCTTCTGCAGTTCTGGGCATCTGGCCATCATATTTCTCCTTCAAATAATTCTCAGCTATCTCAATTCTTAATGTTTTCGATCTGTTGTTTTTTCTAAAACTGATAAAGAGGAAATTATGGAAATGACTTAGTTGCCGTCCTTGTGCAACTCTGCAACAAAAGTGAATATTTCCTTCAATATAACCTGTTGTAACTATCATACTTTCGTACTCTTACAAGGTTGCTCAAACTTTTATTGTACCTTACTTTAACAGCGAACTTTTAAAATGCAGAAGTATTTATTTGCTTCCATGGCTAATACTTGGGTTGAAACGTAAGAGTATATAAGTTACTGTATAATTCGTTAAAAATATTAATGGTTGAAAAGTGCCTGTTTACAAAAGTAAGAATGTAATAGCAATGATTCTAGTTTTGATATTAAATAATGATAACAAAATATCTGAAAACCGAAACTTAAAACTTGCAATTACAAGCTAGGTACTGATTACGATGAGCTAGATATTTTTTTTATAATGTGTAATTTTAAAATACTGATTTTTGTATTATTGTGTGTGAGGAGGTGTTGGTTTGAGCCAAGTGGAGAACAGACTTTCTGCTCTCTCAGAGTTATAGCATCAGCTCATTTAGCAGTTAGCAAGCTCATTCTAAACCATTTTGAACTAATCATGATACTGTGATGTATATATATTTATGCTACACCGAAATAGCTCATCCAAGACAACGAACAAGTCAATGAGTTAGTTTTTTCTTCATATCATCTTTGATATCTTAATACTTTTATTTAACATACTATTTCACAGGATGCAAATCATATATTATATTACTTTATCAAAAACGTAGATAAGGTAATGCCGTTTTACTAGCCTATGAAGTGAAATAATAATTTACAATTTATAGCATAAAAATGCAGATGTTTGGAAGAGATGTAAACCCTGCTTGGTTTTACGAGTATATGGCTCCAATGGAGCGAAACTGATTTACATGATATTTGTGTAATCAGTTGTATGATGGTTTATCATTTTTTAAAATTCAAACTGATCTAGGTCTATCAATTCTAACCGGAAAAGTGTAGAAAACAATATACCAAAATGAATCGTTGTAATTCATACCAGTATGTTTTCATTTAGATCGACTAGGTTTGAAAAGCAAATATTACTTCTTATCACAAGTTTGCAGCGCAGCGCCAGATATAAGTAAACTGGTTTACTTACATCTGATGTTTTTATCCATTAATTATTACTATGTATATGTAAAATAGGTCAGCAGCCTAATTACAATAAATAAATTTCAACTATAAAAAGAAAAAAAAAATACATCTGATGCAAAAATTCATAGTCAAGCAGTAAAATGGTATAGTGGCCCGAAAAATTAATAAAATGCACGACGATAGTTTACAGATGAATAATTATTACGTTTACATGATTCGTCCTAAATTGTGCTTGACATCCGAATTTTAAAAATAAATTACAGTTATTAAAAAGCAAAGTACGTATAATTTAAAATATGTCAATGAAGCAATGATTCCTCTAATCGCGGAGAAGTTTTCACTGAATTTTGATTCTCACCAACCGAGGAAATACAAAGTCTTCTTTTTATCTGAGCGAGCCTTTTTATAATCATGAAATTATTTGCCAATTTAACTTTTGTTACGTACTTCGTTCACTATCACTTCAATAAAATACTCATACATACCAAAGGGCATACTTGTTGACCCCAGTAATCCTGGCTATTATGTATAGTATTTTTATCACTCCCCCCCCCCTCCGCTCCCCTTCTTCCTCCTTCTATTATCTGTTGTTTGTCTGTCTCTCCCTCCCCCCCCCCCTCCATTGAGTTATATATTTTATCTCATTTAAAATGTATTTAGTTAGTACTCTACATCACTTGCTTACATATCGATGCTTGTGTGTTACTAGTTTTTATCCCTGTAACTGCTATTATATAGCCTACCAATAGAGGTAAAATTTTCTGTTATATAGTTATATTATTATTATTTTGAAATGTAATATATATATAATGACGCATTATTATATAGGAAAAATTGTTTTATCAAGTGTATTTCCGGTCATAAGATTACTTGTAGGCAGTCTATAGTTCTATAGTGTTTACTGCGTATTTTCATTGATTCCTGTATGAGCATATATCTTAACCTAACCTAAAATAGCAGCGGTAATTTAATCTAACCTAAAATATCTAAACTTACTTTTTAGAACCAAACTTTCTGTATGACCATTTCTCAAAATACTGTTTATAATAGTTATTATGTTTATAGAACGAAAGCATCATAGTGTTAAATTTGTTATTTGAAAACATGAATATCATGATTATCAACATAGGCCTAATTATATTTTCAATAACAAACTCACTTTTTACGCTAGCCTATGTACTGCAAGGGGGGGGGACTTATAGAACTGGTTGTAAATATGAAGTTACGTAATTATTTGAATGAGACATCTGCTTTTGTTATCTTACGGATTGATAGTAGGCGTATCCAGTCCAAACTCCAATCTCCAATAAGAAATTAAATTTACACTTAGACTGTTTCTCACATAATTATATGTATTATTTTGTGCAGTTGTATCAAATATCCTTTTATGACCATGAAAAATTGTACAAAGAAAAAGTCGTTTAGGGAAATCTGATTGTAATTTTGTATATTTCGTGCTACTGTGAGAAAATTATACCTGTTTTTCTAAATACACAGTAACTACCACATTTTTATTGTAGGTTACATCACACCTTTTGTTCTAATATTCGAAAGTCGGTCACTGAAATTTTGACAATTTTTTTACTTTTTATCTGAAAATATAATAGTATAGTCTGAGAAGAGATTTCACTGTTCGTAAAAATTCCTTGGGCGTCATTGACCGATTAGTCGGTTAGCCATGGACACGTAACCAGTTGGTTGATTTTAACCAAATTTTCAGGATAGTATCTCAATAGCCATATAAAAAAGTTCAATAATCAAAACCGACATAGGTTTTGATTTTTTTTTCACTTCCATCTTCAAGTCTAAACTTTAACTTTAATTTTCTCCGGAACCACTTAGATTTTAACCAAATTTTCAGGATTGTATCAGTATGGCCAAATAAAAAAAGTTCACTAGTCAGAACCGACCTAAGTTT
>JAQIWE010002004.1:0-14173 GCA_034698565.1 Campodea plusiochaeta
CATCTTCTTCTTCTTCTTCTTCTGTGGACCACATCCATGCACTGCAAGGGTTGGGCAGAATATTTCCACTGTATATAAGCTACAATATACTACATGCTCGCCAAACATGAAGCACAGTACTACAATCGTTGATGTCAGTTTGCAATTGACTACGCCTGTAATAATCCATTGTTGCAGTCAATAATCCATTGTTGCAGTCATCTCTGCCTGCAGATGGTAGTGATGGATACAGCTGCCTTCCATCAGGGGTCACAATCAACCCCACTTTTTTATCCAGGAATAATGACAAAGCCACCTTTCCTAATGCATACACACCAATTCCTATATTAACCCCACCAGTAGTTCCTATATGAACGATCCCTATGCCATCTAACATATAAATGCAGATCCCTTTCTAAGAACGTAATACAATACTAATGTTAAATATCTAATTTCCTTATGAACGACTACTATGCCATCACAAGAGTCACAAAATATCACAAACAGTAATTTTTTTACTACTGTTTGTGATAGTTCTTACCTTAAGCAGTTACTTGTATAAAAACTAAGTTAATGAAGTTTTTAACTTGGCTAATCAAATCGACACCATTTAAATTGGAACTCTCTTATGACACACTTTGCACTTACCTGTGATTCCAAATCTTCTGATATTACAGTTGTGATAATAAAGTAAATAAACACATTGAAAATTACAAGTGCTCCTCCGACACATTCCACAAATTTCAAATTTTCATAATCGATCAGATAAAACACACTCGATACAAAATTCGTAATTCCGGTCATGTAAGTGAAAGTTAAAAATAAACCAAAATAACTGTTGGCGTCATTTATAATGGATAAGAGTATTGAAAGCAGCTTTCGAAAGTTTTCAATACGTTTTTCAGTCGGTGCTGGTAAACTCGGTACGCATTTAATGTGAAAAACATCCACACTATTGTGTAATTTTGTAGTTTGGTAGAAAATATTAACTTCGTAATTCCTCACAGCTTTCGAAATTTTCAAAATCTCTTTGAATGTCGTCAAAAGTAAAACAATTATTGTAATTTTCGACACACCTTCTGCAATATTTGAAAAATTGAAAAATAAACTGGTGGCACTTATTTGAAATTTGATCACCATATAGTTAAAAATAATGTAGTAAAACGACACAGAAAGAGTCAGTATTGTACCAATTATATTAATTCCCCAAGAATAAAATCTGTTATCACTATTTACATTAACTTTCTCTTCAATTTCGGTGAATTTTTTGAGAATATTTGCATATTTTCTGCACTTACAATTGGATGCAAAAAGAATAATGGGGTGTAAAATAAGTTCTACTACGCATGCTAATGAAACAGCTACGAATCTTGTCCTTGAAACATTTTCTTTTGAATTTTGTTTAAGAAACAAATACGAAGCGAAAACTTGGTCAATCAGTACTATTACGCAAATTATTAAACTGAATATTGTTGAAATACTTTTGAAGGAAAAATTACTTGGTTTCTCTTTGTTTCTAAAAATATTCTGAAGTGGTAAAATGCCAATTAACTTTGCCCATCGCAGTAAATAAATATTTCTGAGTTTAAATAAAGAATGTGATATGCTGGAACCTTCCATAGCGATTATAAATTTACAGCACTATACATTTATCTATAAATAATACGTTGAAAACCTGAATGTTTACTTGTGTTACGCCTTTGGTTAAACAAAATGTCACAAAAAAGCAATATATTTAAAAGCATTCACTATAAAAGTTTAACTCAGACAAATAAATTCTCATGATATGGATTATCAACTTACAGTATACTGAAATTATGTGTATTATTAATAGGTCTAGGCGAAATATGCCATGTTAGTCTACTTTTCTGACTTGTCCATGAGAAATTCTATGCTATACGACATGTATTGTTATTTCTTGCTTCGAACTTTTTTTTCATGTTAATGCTTATATAATTTTTAACTCGTACTTAAAGTAAAAATTAAAAATTACATTCAAACATTAAGCCAGCAACAATGAAATATTTTGGACTTCCTATCTCTTCCAATGTTATTGATCTCTTCCTATATGTTAGTGATCTTTTCCTATGTTATTGATCTCTTCCTCTGTTATTGATGTTATTGTTATTGATCTATGTTATTGAAGCACTTTTACTGTAACGAAAATGATAATAATAATAAAATTGCGCAAATCTAAGAAAAAAAATACTTCCTGACATAATAATAATATCTGGACACACAAGTTTACTGAAAAAAATATGATCACATTGTATAAAAATGAGATGAAACTTGTGCGACAAAATAAAAGTCAACAAATTTTACTGCATTGACATTCTTTTACTAAACTATATAATACAGTAAAATATAATCTACATAATTCAGTACATACATCCATTTTTATACATTAAGACATTAAGTAATCTATCATTTAAAAGATTATTATTTTTTACACATCTTAATAATTTCTTGTGAAGGTACATTACTGATATTGCAAAACTCTAAAAACAACACAAAAGCACTTTCTCACAAAACAACAACATAAGGCAAAGATAAACAAACTATGCATCTTTTTAAGAGTCCTTCACCCAAAATCAACATTGGGTTTCATCATAGAGAATCCCATGTTAAATCCAATATTATTTTAATGCTACTTTTTTTAGCAATTCTGTAGATTTTAAGCAATTTTAAAGCAATTCTGTATTCTGATGTAGTGTTTGGTATCGTTGGATTCAGGATGAACTTTTTATTCTTATATCTTTCCAAATTTTTAATTAGTATTAAAGTAAAATACGAGTATTTACGACAAAAAATGTAATGAAGATTTTAATTATTATTTTTAATCATTGGCATGATACAGTACATTAATGACGCAATGAAAAGATAGAAGAATGTGTTTTACATGTATAATCCAAAATGATATTTTTTTAAAGCTCCTATCAATTGTTAAATTATAATTAGCATTAAACAAACTGAACTTTTTATCTCTACAGGCGGCCATTTGTTTATTAATCTGGGAATTTTTCACAAAAAATATGAATTTGAATATATCATAACAAATGCAACCTAAAATAAAAATAACGATTTGGGACCTTACTGTACCCGGTGAGTAATAGAATTTCAAACTTCGGTCTCTCTGAATTTTAATTTTAAGTGGAGGGCTCTTGAAATGATTTTAAATACAATTATTTAGCAAGCTAAAACGTGAGTTTGGGAATAATTCAAATTCAAATTTATTTAATTCCTTTGCAGCACATAATTATTTACCAGTAATGACTGGTAAAAGATAGTGTTAACATACACTACTGAAAGCGCCTGTCATATTATAAAACTTAAAATATTGTACTGCGATTACAATTATATTACGATTTGGTTGACATAATAAAACAAACAAATGAAACAAAACAACAATACACAATACATCGGAGAACAACATACAGTATCAACAACAACTAAAGAGCTAGATTACAAATTATTGAATATATGTATTCAGAATGAAAATTATTGAGAGACTTATTTTATAATGATTTTGATGAGAGATTTATTTTGATGAGAAAGAGCAACATTATTAGTATTCAGCGTATTTCCACACATTATGTGTTTTTACCAGGGAGGAGATAGAGGAAGAGTGGAAGAACCATGCTTTTATTTTACTTCGAAGTCAACCCGTGACACTAATTCGCAACGTTCATTGGCTAGTAAGTAAAAGTAACCTGACAGTATGCATCAAGCAGTGTAATTGTCCACAAACAAATAGCGAAAATTGGTTTCATCCCCCCTCTTTTATTTAAACTCCTCTTCTATCTCCTCCTTTGGCTTTGACATATTTTAAGTTTATCTTTTGTCATGATGAACTTTTATTTAGAATGACAACACTTCAGTTTTCCAAAAAGCATTTCAAATAAGAAAGCAAGTAAACCAAGAATCAAACCAAGAATGAGAATACCAAAATGGCCAGTAAACTGAATCATTTTCAATGGTTTGCTTTCATCAGAAGTACCTCTTGAAAACCTAGTGCTATCTCTGGTGCCTTTAAAGTAAGCCTCCATTGCAGATTGCCTCTCAAGATAATCTCGAATACCACTTTCAATGATGTTAGAAAATAATTTACTTAGAGTATCTGTAGGAACAAAATCTCGACGAAAAAGTGATGCAACAAATATCTCTGTACCTCCGCTGGAGTGTATATCAGTAACTTCTTTTCCATGCATGTCTAAAAATTGAAATGTTTCGTACTGCAACATTGTGCGGACACTTAAGCAAGCAAAATCTTCGTTACTTACTTTCTCAACACATTCTCTGGTATTTTTTAGATATTGTAATGTAGTAATCATTTCGCGTATAAACGGTCTGGTATCAGGTTCAGAAAGGTAATCAAAATATGTGCAATGATCGGCAAAACATCCCACTTTAAATTTAGAAGCAGCTAATTCCGAAAATGAAGATGGTATGGTTTCCATTTGTGGAAACGTTATCATTGAAAGTAGTTTACATTGATAAGTGGCTGAAAATATAATAGATACAAATAACCATAATGCTATAAATACCCTTCCAGAATGACTATGAGGATAATCTACACCAATTCCAATGATTGACAGAAATATTGCTAGGAAACTGTAAGAGGTGATGTTACCATCTATAGTTAGCATCTCAGTTTTCCCATTGACATAAAGCACAATTGCTAGAAATAAAGCACATCCTATACAAGACAGAAATATGCCTAACCATGCATCAGGAGCCAAAGGCTGATATAAAGCTTTCCAAGAAAATTGTGTATTTGGTTTTCTGGCAGCATAAGCAATTACTTCAAACGTATTGATCGAAGTAAGCGAGGCATGACGCAAATGAGTAGACAGTGCCACAGTAACAACTGATCCATTATATTTACGACTTAATATTTCTCCTACAAAGCCCGTCCAGCTGCCATCTTCCATGATTAAGTCAATCGGTGGAACGTCAGATCTTTCACCAACTAGATTAACATGTAATTTTTCAGCAATAAGTTCTACTATCAGATAAACCAAATCTACAATTTCTTTGTTTGCGCGAAGTTGACGAATTTTTTCCGGATTGATATCCTCGAAGTACACCGCCTTCACAGGGTTCCAATTTAAATCAAGGGTAAAATCTGGAAAAGGGTTAGGATAGAATAATTTAATCCCGCTGCAATCTACTTCGCCTATCTGGACAGTTTTTGTGAAACCATTGTCCCCAAAGAATGAAACTGAACTTAACTTGTACTTATCTTCATCCATTTTCGAAATAAAGATCTTGTACTTCAACCCATCCAGTTTCTCAGAGTAAAGAGCTCCTTCTTGATAGTTGCAATCTTCACCGACACAATGAATTATAAAATAATGATGGTAATTATCCAATTTGAACAGCATGCTACCTTCATCAAGACTTCTTTCGAAATCATTCCTAGAAACCACAGTATACAGGACACAGTTGCCAACGGATTGGACATCAAAATAAGGCCATTTGTCGATCTTGAATTTTCCTCTAAGAGTGGAATTAACAACAATTTCATTCTCAGGAACGAAGAAATTTTGAACAGCTATAACCTGATTCTTCGCTATCGGTGGAACAGTGCGAGTATCCGAAAAAGTAACTCTGGTACAATTTTGATTCAAGTAATTCTCAGCAATTTTCTCGGCAAAATCACTGATCCACATAAACTCATTTTCAGCAACGTTTATATTTTGATGCACTTGAGCAGAAGCTGCCTGATACAGAAACACTTGAATAACAACCAACAACATTGCCACAGAATGTGTTCTTCGATGCTATCCGGTCTTACGATGAAGTAAAAATGACCGTGAATTTGCTGTACCTATACAGACACCAATGTAGAGACAATTTGATAAAAATCATACAATAGAGTTTGTTGAAAAATCACATTGGAGAAAAGTACAATAACATAGTAAAAAATAACAAGGTCGCCTTATCATTTTGATAATCTACTAACAAACTTTTCTTTGTGGTGAACACAGATATAGTTATTTAAATATTCACAAAAAATTATAAGATTTGTAAGATTTTTTTATACCCAGAGGAGTGAAGGGAAACGTTAGTTAATTTTCTTCGATGAAATAACTTATAACTTTTGTTACTATTTATGCTGACTTTTGTATTAAAATATAGAAAATTGCATTGGAAATATTTAAAGGGTAATAAATTTATCCGTAATTTTTGGAACGCATTCATCACAATCATCTTTATTCGACTTGATGCAATTTCACTGTATTGTACATAAATTTATCTGACATGTTGATATACATCTAAACAAATTATTCTTTATGTCCATAGAGAATTTGGGGAAATAAATATTAAATTTTGCAATATTATAGTAATGAGATATCTGATAAAAGTTTTCACAAGTACAAATACAAAATGTAAAAGTCAACTTTGTCGTTCATTCGATTTTTTAATACGTAAAATTAAGAAAGACCTGCGAGACTAAAGCAATGTCTCGATTTTAATGTATTGTATGGAGACTAATTTATTTTCTGAGAAATGATGTAAATCATCATCTATAGAATAATATTCTAATGTATAAATTACTGGTGCTTTGATAGATGCTGAAAAGTTTACAATATTCGTAGTTGTATAAAAAAGGAAGTTACTGAATACACATCCAAACAGATTTTTGTTTTATTCTGAAAATTTAATTTTGAACTGTCACTAGTTGTCTACTAACATAAAAAAATGGGAATTTCAGAAGCCATAATAGCTGCTTACCGCAGAGTAAAGCGATGAAAAAATCTAAACCCTAAATATTAAAACTTTTAAAATAGTTAACTGTTTACCAGAATACAGATTTTTCTTTGAATATACTAGTTTAGTGTTTATGATGTTTTTTTTATTATTGATTTATTTAGGATAATTCTTATAACATTCATACTTTCAATCTATATAAATATTATAATGTGAGTCATTTAAATCAGTTATATTTGAAAAATGAAATCTGTTTCCCGTATAAATAATATACAATTTATTTACTGACTAGTTTAGGAATGAAAATTCCATTTTCTGGGAATCTGAAAGAACATAATTAATTCCCCAGACGAATTTCATTCCGACACTATTCGGTAAATAAATTTATAATATTATTCATATGCGGAAAACGGCTTTCATTTTTAAAATATAATTACATCTTCCGTAAACTACAATTAAATTATATTTAAATCAATGTTACCTAAATACCTATATAGACTCTTGAATCCTGACCCTCTGATATTAAACATATGTATTACAGGGACGGCTAAAAAATGGCACCACTTCTGTAAATGAAATATATTCTGACATATTAAAGCTAGAAACTGGGTTTTAAAACCAATGAAAGGAGAATTTTCCTCTCTTTCTGCACATGTATGCTTTCATAACAATCTTAGCCGTATTACGGCCACTATGGCCTGATAACTAAAACGTATCCTAAATAAAAAATTTCAGCAATAGTATAACAAGAAACATTTGGGATTTTTTAGGTAAAAAAGCAATAACGTCACTGAATTTTTTTTTTTTGTAATAAAACCTTATTTGATCTTTATTAGCAATGCTTGACTACTATATGCCTCAGAATTCTTTAATAGTCTTTGAAATAACAGCCTGTGAACAATCTCTATCCATGACACTATAGTTCTCTCTTAGGTGAATTACATTTTGGAAACCATGGAAAAATGAAAATACGGAAAATTACAGGCTGCAACCAAAAAAATGTTAAATAATAAATATTTATGAAATATTGTTTTCTCTTTATTTTTAGCTTTACAGAAAAATAGAAATTTTCAGTATACTATCATTAGCAATTTTTGATTGGCCTACTTTTTAGATATAAGGCCGTAGCGGCTGTAAATCTGCTCGGATTGATATAAAACCACATATTTTTAGAAAGAGAAGAAGATTCTCTTTCCATTCGTTTTTAAATCCAATTAACACTTTCGAAAATATTCCATTTACAAAAGTGGTGCCATTTTTGGCCCACCCTGTCTAATACAATAATATAATTTAGCAATTACATGTAAATATTGCCTTTCTGAGATTTGTATTTCTGTGAAGTATTGAATATTATAATTATATACATGAAAATTGTGCAGCATATAGTAATATGTTATTTAAAAATCATTTAATATAACAAAAAAATACTTTTTTATTTATTAAATTTGTATTGCATTTTTCAATCATATTAAAATATAACGATATGACACTATCATACTATACATTACTGGCTGTTAATCATGAAGATGTGAAAACTAAAGTAGAGATATTATCAAGAAAACAACTCGAAAAGTTATTCGATTAAACTTTCATAACTTAAGATTAACTTCAGAACAGTTCAACATAGTAAAAAGTCACGACACAAATAATTATATTTAACATGCTGATCATCGATAATTTATGTGTCTTATCTAAATTGATGTAGGAAAAAATGCATGAGATTCTGTTACAACAAAGAAAATAATGTAGAATAATAAAACTATTGTATATGTATTGTTGTAGTCAACTCCCAGTAGACTTCTGAGAGACATTTGTCGCCGATAGTGATGAAGTAAGGTTACAATTTTTCTAAGAAAAAAGAATTGATTGTTATCCTAATAGTGTATTTTATTTATATATCACATTATAATACATAAAGAGATATTTAAAATTTACTTGAAACATTTTTCGTTGTGAATGATAAAATGGTTTGTAAGAATCGTATTATTTCAAAATGATATGTATATAAGAGGTTTGCCATTCTATTTGTCGTTTTTGTGTTCTTACGGATTTACATTAAAAAGTTATCACGGCAATTCAGTATAGTTTGGTCCCATATTAATATTATTGGCAGAACTATAAGGTATGACAAAATCCACCACGATAATCTTCAGGCACCACAGTCACAGAAAAAAATCATAAAAACCTTTCATATAGGCTACACACCAAACGTTTCTATAGGTTACTGATCAATTTATATATGTTTCATTCTTCCTAAAAAATTCTGCGTTATAAAAATATCGAAATTCATTGGTAATATTTTCAATTTGGAAATCACAAAAACTTGTTATTGTAGATCAATGGCACTGAAGATTAAAAAAAAAAGAAATTTTCCCAATATTAAAAATAGATATATATTTCATAATATATTCTCAACACGTCTGTTGTCAATCTACTTTACCATTTACATTTAATTGCTTAGTTTGCGTTGAAAAAAAAAACCAATTGAATGAGCATATTAACATGTCTGACCAGTTCTAGCTCAATGTGGTCAGCGAAGGAAAAAAATCTCTAACAAAACGAAAATACATGCTCCGTCTTTTTTAAAGCAACCTTTTGTAGCTGAGGAAAGGAAGCAGATTACAATTGCTTTCCTTCAAGTAAACGAACCATTTCATCAAACTTTGCAACTTTTTTTCTTCCTCAAATAACTCTCAGCAGATTCTCAATTTCTACCTTCAAATAGAGTTGCTAGATATTAGTTTATATGACGGGTTGTCACGATTATTTAAAAGAATACTCTCTGTAAAGAAACATCGATACGTTGAAAGGTTTGGGGTATTTAGAACATGTCTATTCCTTGGTGACTAAATACCCCAAACCTTTCAACTTAACAAATGAAGTCACTATAGTTTCTATCTATATTAACATCGATACAAACGTTGTCTTCAGAATTACAGCGAAATATTCAAAGGTTAGTCACTAATTGTGCAAAAAAATATTCACAAACTGCGTTATGAAAATAGATTAAGAGCACTTAGTCTTCTACCCGCGAAATCGAGACGTCACTCGAGAACTTGACCTCCTTGAGTTCTACAACATTTTAAATGTTCAAGGGGCCATTGAAACTTCGGAATTTATAAAACCAGTGCCAATAAAGTGCTACTTTCGAAGTACTGGTACTCTAAAGCTCCAACTTATGTGCAGTTATTTTCCTTGAAATATCAATTAGAAAAATATTCTCGAGAACAATACAGTCAACTTAAAATCTTCATATGTTTTCAAAACCAGGGTAAAGCAATATTTACATGCTGCCTATAGATATCAGATCCTGAGTAAGACATTTGAAAAAAAAAATACAGGATTCTCTCAGAGCGTCGTTGACATTCTTAAAATTTATAATGAACTAATCAGAACATCAATATGGTTCGTGCTAAAATAATACTTGATAACTTTTCATTTTAAAAACAGTCAGCCCTAACTTTTTTTTTTCTAAATCTGGCAACTCCTTAAATCCTTCATGATTCTCTTTACTGAACCAGCGGAAGAAAAGTGATGAGTTAGGCATCTACTCCTGTAGTACATCCAGGAAGAAAAGTTAGAGAAAAACAATTCAAGAATAAAATAATTTCAAACTTTACAACATGTTTGTTTTTCAGAAATGAAAGTAATGGAGACGAAGATGGAATGAAAGAGCGTAGATCTTTTTTTTTTTTTTTTCATTCAATAAACTCACGTAGCATTTTTCCAGGCTTCATGAAAAATATTAGTTACTTAGATTAGTTTGGTAGTTTACAATATTACAAATATTTGTTACAGTTTATTTTGTTATAGTTTAAAAGCATGGAAATCATCTAACTCATCAAAGTTGTATTTGGTTTAAAACTGAATATTTCCACAAATATTTTTATTGTCATTACTTGGTTATAAGTGATTATGCGATTTACATCGTTTTAAAAATTACTGTAGGCTGTAAAAGTTAATATTTTAAAGATAATAGGTAAAATGAGCACATTATAAACCTAATATATTTTTCTTCAATCAAGTTAAACTTAACAAAAATTGCTGAATACGAGACCTGCATGTGTTAATTTGATTATTATTATTTATTATTCCAAATGGGTTTTACAGTGTAAGTTAATCTAGTTGACCAAATGAGCTACCGTATAAAAGTTCTCTATACAAGGAATATTTCACCTGTTCATAAACAATGTAAAACTAAACTTATTTGCCTACCTCCAGAAGAAAAAGAAGCTCACAATCAAACAATTCATTTGTTATGTTAGTCTTTCGAAATTCACCATTCTCTGAGTGTATCTTACAATATCATATACTGAATTCACACTCACCATATAGCATCCTTACGTGAAAATACGAACCCTTCCTTTCCTTTAAAATACCTCAACCAAAAAAGGGAGTACAGCAAACATTTACTCACAGAAGGAATAATCCGATTTGGAGTTTGTGTACAGAAAGAGTCCCCTGGGAGAAAAGCAACAGTTTAAAGCAAGCATAGGGAAATATTTCAGTAAGAAGTGCGGCATTTGTCGATGGCCCTTGTGCCCCTTTTAACCGCTTTATGCTCTTCCAAATGCGAACCAAGAAGAGGCATTAGAATAACAAAACTGTTGGAATGCTTTCACAAAAACACGAGGCTGCATTACATTAAGCATGTTTGCCATTTGTGTAACTACATTCCGCTCCCATGTATGAGTTACATTCATATAATTTCTGATGTTTGGGGAAACTTTGAGGTACGTGTTTTTGACTTACAAAGGAAATGAAGTGCTTTTAATTGCATTATAAGTTTGTGTGTAATTTATGCCAGATTTGTTCTAACTCGTAAGATTTGACTTTATAAACTTTTCAATTATTATTCTTGTTGACAATCATGAGAAATTTAAATGGATTCAGTAATTAATATTCATTTTTCAAGAAGGAAGTGAAATCGCGCTTTTGAAGAAGTTTGTTCTTTTGAAAAGCCATTCAATGATTTATTTATTACATTTGAAAATGCAAAGACGTTTTGACTTAGATGCTCTGTCTTCAGACTGTAATGATTAAACAGAAAATTAGAACTTTAAACTCAACTAAAATTTTCTTTAATGATGATCGTTTCGACCGTGTAGAGTTATCCTCAGAGATATGTATATAAATAATAATATTTGATGATACATGGTTGAATTACAACGAAAATGAACTTATTCTCATCTGAATCAACATTATCCTTTTCTTATAACTCTCTTTATATTACACAATAACCCATACCTCCAAAGTGATAAAAATTGCTTTATTTGAAGAACACGAGAGTACATTTATTAACAGTGTTCTGGATAAGAACCTTAAAAGAAATACATTCGCATGGACCCAAATAAAATTTCCCCTGGTACAGTATGCTAAACACAAATCATTTCAGTCATTCCCAATATTTTTGAAAGTCGATTGTTTTTTTGCTTTTGTTTTCTTTCTTTATACCATTGTAAAGTTATAGAATACGTAGTCACAACAAAAACTCAAATATTTTAGCAACAAAAATTTACTCAACAGCAAAGGAAACATCCATTGCTAAAAACATAAAACAATTCCAATTACCTGCCTCTCAGTACCATTTGTTTTTCTATCACAACAAAAACTCCTCTTCAACGAAAACTTTGGAACAGTAACGGACTGAGTGGAACTCCCTGCAATAAACCTAACAGCCCCACCCCTACGGTGTAGTAACGAGTATTTATTACACGAATCAAAAGATACACCAATTCGCTAAATCTCTCAACTGCATAAATCACATGCTTTTGCTACTTTATTTCAATGGAAATGGCTTTAAACTTCATTTGAATAGCCAGGCATTTGTTATGTTTAGTGATAGTGCTGTTTTTATTTCAGTTCGAGTTGTTTGATTATTGAGATATATTATTTCAAAAATGTCGGAAATTGGATGCACGTGTTTTGTACACTCACGTATTGAAGAATTTTCAAATTTAAATAAAAATTTATAAACTGGGAAATACACTGTATATTTTCAAAATAAATCATTCAGTTGCCAAAATCACATATGGACAATACAGTTAAAACGTCAGATATAAAATATTGAAAGCATAACATTTTTAAATGAAATCACTCATTGTTTTTGATATTTTACAGAGTAACTTTCATACGAATATTTCAGAAGTTACTTATTCCCTTTTGTTCAAAAGCACAGAGTTTGTGTTAATGAATATTAAAGAACCCCAAAAGTCCGTCATATTTGTAGGAGAAGACTGATCATTTAACTGCCAAAAATGTAAGTTGATTTTATTGGCAATTTAAAGCAGTTAAAAATGAATGATGTATGCCAGAAATCAGAGATAACTTTAAAAAAAACTGGCAAATTTAACAATTGCAAATATCAAAGATTACTGTATTACACTGAAATCTGCTGCCAATATTTCAATATCTCATTACTTCAAACAGTTCAAAGTGTATTTTAACTAAAAAAAAACAGTTACGTTAATTACGTATACTTTCAGGTTTACATGTACTTAACGTTACCTTTTAATTTATTTGTCTTCACTTATTATTATTTTTACTAAAAATACAGTTTTTCATAAAGCATATACCAGAAGTGTTCTTCACATACTCACTGGAAAAACCTATATGAAACCATCGGTGCGTTTAGAAGTTCGGTTTTCCTTACTGTTTGTTGATATTCCGTTCACGAGTGTGGAAAAGGGAAGGAGTTTCTTCTTCATTCCATCTCATTGCACGTTCTTGAGAATCACACAGAATTGGAGAGAGAGTAGAAAAAAAGATAGGAGACAGGGAACTGAAGGCTAACAGTTCATTTCGAGTGTCACCCTGCTTCTTCGGGTAGGGACACCTAATATTTCAACTACCAAATTCGATTTTTTTTATCAAAAATTCATGTGGAGGACTTGGATGGTTTCCAAAACTAAGTCTAGTTACGTTTCAACATATTAAATTATGTAGAAAATAAAATCACTGTCATGCAGTTAACTTTATCTTATAAAATTTAATATCCTCTAAATGTTTCATATACGTAAACGTAACATTTAAAAACAAACGCTTCCTAGGTCGAAAGTATTGAAAATAAGGAACCAAATGTAGTCAGAAAACAATGCTACAGACAATTCCATTGTTCATAATTTACTTTTAAACTAAAAAAAACATTTTTAGTACTATTAAAATAATCCAAACCTTTGAGTAGTTATCCAGATGTGTTACGTAAACCAACATACTTGTACAGGGTGTCTCAGAGCGAGCTGACACATTTCAATCGGCTGCCAAGTTGCAATCAATTGATCGATTTTTACGAGTTAAAGAAGAATATATAGCCTTAATTCTATATTTTTGTATCACGTAAATATATTTACTTAAAAATAAAATCAGGGGCGGGTAGAGGGTCGGAACCCAAAATCAGTGAAAAGTCACTTTTAAATGACATTAGACTGCAATGAAAACGGTTTTGCAGAAGTTCCATGATGGAGATTACTCTATTGGTTGT
>JAQIWE010002005.1:0-14172 GCA_034698565.1 Campodea plusiochaeta
TGTCCACCTGTTTGGGTGGTTCAAATTCTCTATTTTCTATACAAATCGCAACTAGCTCAAAGAATTTAAACAGACTACCAAGGGATTATTATTTGGTGGTTGTCAGAAACATATTTGATGGGCTAATTGATTTAGGCTCTTAAGATCGAATACAGAGTATACTTCAGACCTATAATAATAATTTTCTCAAATTCCATTAGAATAAGCCAATTTATTGTTATAATTAGAAATAATAGCTGTTTTGTATACTCATGAAAATAAAATTTATGAAAAATCAAACAAGAATTAGCCCCTTGTATTGGCATTCTGGGAAATAAATGTGTAAATGACTATCTTATTTTAATTTATTATTATTTATTTATTATTAGTCTATTTAAATTTCATTTCAATAACACCAAGTTCCCAGTGCTCTTTCTGGATACATATCCTTGTTATAATTATAAATATATTATCAGAACACAATATAATTATTGCTCTACGTATTATTTAATCAAATAAATGTGATTCTACTGTAGCTTAAATATAGTATTATAAAAATAATCATATTTATTAATCAACCTAACAAAAAACAAAACCTTTATCTACACCAAAACATAAAGTAACTTATAAACCAATTACCCCAGCCGTTTCAATCAAAGAACCTTCAAATCCGTCAAAGTCATTAGACATAACCAAGCAAATTATTTAATTTCCATCCCAGAAGCCCCTTTTCACCCATCTCTCCCACTTGACCCCAGCTGACCTTGTCTGTCAGGTGCGAAGGAGGTCACTCACACCGTCAGAAAAAGAAGATTTACGTCGAAAAGAGGCAAAAGGCGTGATTTGTAAACCCCAGATCCCCCGCGAGCCATAGAGAAAGCACGTAGCAACAAAATATGGAAGGAGAAATTATTGTCAAGTGAGAAAAATTAACAGAAAGAAGAATTGATAAATGGAGAAAAAGAAGAGAGGATGGAAACATCTTCGTGTGTGAGTGAAGAGATCTCAGGAACATGGGCGATGGGAGAGAGAAAAATCAGGGGATGGATTTTTTTTTATCTTTTCGTATAAATGTTCACACTGTTTTACAACTAATATGATTTTTCCTATATCCGTCATTTCCGTAATCTTTTCGCAAATCATGTAATAAAATTATATTTCCTATTTATTATTTACGGTATACTTATTAATTTTATGCATACTATATTGAGGTCAGCAATATTTCAATTTCTGTTTTTGTGTAATGGATAGTATTGTTTCTTCCTTTCAATCTTTTCAGGCAGCCGAGAGTCTCTGAGTATTATACTTTTGAAATATGGATATGATAACATTTTTGAGATCTTGACACTATAGAATTGACATTCCAAGCAATGAGAAATTGACGTAGTTAGCATAATGTTCCAGCACTAAATTTTGATTCGAAACAAAAATGGGCTGCTATCTCCCCGATCACGGACTTTGACAATATAAAATTATTGTCATAAACTAGAGAAAAAAGAGAACCATTTCTAGCATTCTTTCTTCAAAAAGCAAAATAGCGGAAATAAAAATGTTTATAATTACTTTCTATGTAACAGAAAAGTTTAAATTTTAAATTCCTTTTGGAAAAATATACTGGATATGAACTTGAATATCAATTACACAAGAACGACTTATCAACATACTGATATCGTGTGATATTTCTGTTGTTGCTCATTAGAAACCGAGGTCAGTACTAAACTGTAAAATAAGATTGATGCCGATACCTGATCTCATCATCTCAATAATTGATTTTCTCTAGAACTTCTCATCCTCCGATCCCATTCCATTCTTCCCACTCTTCTCTACATTAAATGTTCCATTTCTCAAAATAATTTATTTCTTATTACAGCAACAGTCACACACGAACGAATTGAAGAAACTGAAGAAAAAAGAAGAGTTATTATTGTCACGTACAACTATAACTCTGATTGGATGCGAAGGGTTATGATGGATTGGTCGGACAGCTTTTGATTGGCGGTTAGAATTCAATTAAGAAAATGATTGGTGAGGTCGGCCAGGTGATGGAGATGAAAAATATGGGGATGTTCAGGATTAAAGAAATTTGAAGGTTGCATTGAGGTGTATAATATTTTTCATGCAGGAAATGCACATGGAAGAGAATAAAAGTTTGGCTTTAAATGTTTCGAAATGCAAAATTAGAGCAGTCTTATTAATTTTTAAAGTAAACTGAAATAATTGCGAAACACCACATTACCTACATCTCACAAGGTTTAGTTGGAAGACAGTATTTTTTTCACAAAATGAACTCGAAATTATTAATGATTATAATTATATTTTAATTTCTCTATATCTGCTCAAATTATTAAGCACCAGAACACATGACAAGGTACATGAAAATCAAACGTCTACTGATGAATCAGTTTCTATAAGAATGTACGCAAACAATTGACTTTTAGTGAAGAAACCGTCATTTCGTTTAGTATTTTTTTTATTGTAGCATTTTGGAGCAACATTATAAACTGATTGTTGCCCATCTCCAGCAAGAATGTAACTCCATAGAATTATGAGTTGACTAGTAAATATCTAACGAAATATGCAGACAATATTATGATATTGATCTAATATATTTATTTAGGCTGTTTTCTAACAAGAAAGAAGTGTTTTCTATACAATCAGGGATGTTTTAAAAGTATTCTAAAGTATCTTCCTAAAATGTATCACATTGTTTACAACATTAGAACTTTATTACATTTAATAACAAATTTTTAATTAAGAACCTCAATCAAACAAAGAGTTCATGCTTGCCCAACACACATTCAACGAACCCCCTAATCTAAAATATTTTCTATTATTCCCCCCCCCCCCAACCCTAACCCATTCTAATAAATCACATTTTCTAATTATATGCTCATTCAAACTTTTTTCAATGGAGTTTGTATTCTTGGATATAAATATCTATCTGAAATCCTTTCGAGTGACTTTATGTTCCAAGTTGGAAAGCTATCACAACTTTGTGATCCACAGGATAAAATACTGAAGGAGGGGGAGGGGGTGCAGGAGGGAGAAATGGCAGGAGCGTACAGATGGTGGACTAACTTGGGAGTTCACGAGAATAGAGTTTAAAATAAGTCATTAGTTTATACTATTTGGATGTTTTTGTTGTACAATAAAATGAATTTTGTTGTTCTCCAAATTAAACCTGTATTTTTTTCCAGCGGGAAGCCATCCTTTCCAACACACATATCCCGTTTTCCTTTCTTTATTCTGTATTGTACTCGCTTTCCCAAGAGATCAATAAGCTGCGTTGGAAAAGATGTCATCCGGCTCGGAAAAAATACCCCTTTAACAGAATCAACTATAATAATAATGTAACAGAGGAATCTTTTCAGAAGTTATAAAATAACAATTTATTTCCTCAATAAGAACAAAGTTGACAAAAATTGAGAATTTCTATTTTTGTGTGAAGATTATATTTTTATTGCTGGTTTCATATTTTTCTTCTTTTCTACCGATCACAGGAAAGGAGTGGAAGTCATTTTTAATTACTTACATTTTAAAGAACCAAAATAGGGCAAATGCATTTTCATATCTTGACAGTACCCTATCGATTTCACGTTTTTTGAGTTCAACTGTTTATACTACCGTACATGAGTATTCAGGAAGCCACAAGAAATATTGCGAACTTGTGATCAAATATTGAAATATCATAAAGTGAATTGTAAAATGAAGCACTACATTTACATGAACACAATCAACACATCAACAAATCAACATTTTTGTGATTTCACAGCTCCCTACAGTATTAATACTAAGTCTAAGATAATTATAGTGATTTGTAGTGGAAGGTAAAATTTCGTGTTCTTTCTAGAGCAACAATTTTACCCTGCTAAATTTATTTTCGAGTGCCCTGAAATCGCTTATGCGGATTTGCTTTGTAATGTGCCTAAGTCAGTTCTGCATATTTGAGTTCCAACGAATGTGCAGAACTCAGTAAGGCACATAACAAGAATTTGTTGCATTTTAACAAACATAATTATATTCATGACTTGGACTGTCGTCTGCTAAAAATTATTTTTGAAGCTGGAGATCTGAAATTTCAACATGTTAAACTTCAATTCGATAAAAAAACACTTCTGAAAATTTCAGATCGCTAAATGTCAAATTTTTGCACAGCGATTTATTGAAAATGCTGTTTTCCTATCAAAATCGCAGCGCAAAAACTAAGATACTTAGCGATCTGAATTTTCAGAGTGTTTTATATCGAATTGAAGTTCAACATACTAAAATATCAGATCTCTAACTTCATAAATCGAGATTTTAGTTCTTCAATGACGTCACACGCAAGTTATGAATATAAGACAATGCTTTAAAATTTCAGAAAAATACTGTAAGCCTACATCGTTGGCATTTTGTGAGACTGAAGAAGCTAAATACTTTAACACACACGTTGAAAGATTTATCGCCGCCTGTGTTGTAAGATACGAAAAAAAACATTTTTGGAAATTCTTAGCTCAAAAACTAAGCGTTGAATTTTTTCTTATATCTGATTGAAGCTTGTATAGGCCTACTCAATTTTCACTGCTGACTTTCAAAAGTACTTTTAACAGATGTCGTCGCAAGTCATGAATGATAATACTTTACACGGAACTTTACATTTCTACTGGGTTCGGTACGTTACATACATAACATTCCAATGGCTTAACCTAACGGAACCATTAAGTGATTGACCTATCCAAGAGAACAAGACAGGATATTGACATGCCCGATGGAGGAGATTTACCTATCCGAAGAAAGATTGACCTAACAAAACAGGAGATTGACCTATCCGTGAAAGAAGATTATTTTCTATTTAGTTTTTTTTGTGACAAAGCTGTAGTAATTTCAGTTATTTTCAAGAGTTTTTCAACTACTTTGTGATGTAGATTATATTTCTATGCTGCTATCACAAGAACAATAAAAAAACAACATTATATTTAAAATTAAAAAACACATCACACTGTGACAACATGCAAAAAAATACAACAACACAAATGAAAAATGCATGCAAAATCCATTCATGTATTAAAGTTGGTAAAATGAGAAATTACTGTACGTCTAACTTTTATTATGACATTGATCAATTGATGTGCTTTATGAAAGAAGCGTCTATTTGTGATTCTTTACATAGGCCTACATATAAATTTTTTCATGAGGTTACTTTTAGCTTAGTATCAACAAATCTATGAAAATTACTACTATGATTATGAGTAACCACAACAGTGAATATTGCCAATGATGCTTTGTCCGATAATAACATTATTGTAAATAAGATACTGGTATAACTTATCAGTCATTCTGCAACTCAGCACCAGCTAAACAATTTTTTATCTAATAATAATATAGACTTTATTATCTTCAAATGGGAATTGAAACTAACAAACATGTATACTCTAAATCAAGATTTTTTAAATATGTAGAACGTTTTAAAACCAATACTGTTTTGATCAAAATTTAATTATGATATAAAATAAGAACCAGTACAGTGTAATTTTTTTTTCTCTCTCTTCTGTTCCCCTGCTATAGATATATTTAACACCAATAATTTCACTTTAACTTATCAATTAAGATTTTAAGAGTTATGCAGGAAATCTGAAATGTTGAATACAACTTCATATCTTGTACTTTTCCATGCCTGTCATCAATCAAAAAACATGCAACAAGCTACAAAACATAAAATACATAAACTGTTGGTATACAGCATTACTTTAATTTCACATACAATTCTATATTTGAGCCGTATCTGTATCACTTTAATAAAGAATTATTATTATATTCAAAGTATACCAGAAACAGTATATATAAAAATACTCCATTTCCATGAAATATTTTATAAAATGGCAAAAAAATGTGGTTCAGTTTTACAAAATATCATGTTTTTTTACAATATTATTTTAATTTATAGTTAAAGAAAACTCTTTGAAGTATCTTGATGCATGAATCTCCTCTATTACTTACTGCTTGTGTGTTCGATTGAATGTAGTGGCTATAAAAACTCACTAATATAAGAGTCACCCGGAGTCACCTCTATTGAAATCATTTAGAACTTCAACTTTTTACAAGAATTTGAATTGCCACATGTGCGAGTTACCAACGTAACTAGCACCATTTGAGGCAAAATTTGTAAATTAGGTTAGATTTCTTAATAAAGTAATAGAGGAGGTTAGTGTTTAATGGTAATGAAAATTATTGTGTATGATTTTGAGAATTCAAGATCCACATAAACTGTATTTTACCCACAAATTTCTTAATTCCAAATTTTCATTCATTATATGTGAAATAAAAGTTTGTGTGTATCATACTATTTAATTTCTTCATTATTGACATTCATCATTTTCCTTCCACAACATATAACTTCTAATACAGTAATACCTCACTTCATTCAGTTTTTTTTATGGATAATTATTATAAATGTGTTTTTTATTTTCTGTTTATAATTTTGTTGTTTTGTATTTCAGATTGTGAATGCATGAAATGGATTTACTAGCAATGATGCTGAAGGTAGGACATTAGAAATTTCAAATAGAGAAAGAATAAAATATTACAAAAAGTTCTAATCCCGAACACCGTAGAAATTACAATTGATAAAGGTTCAAAGTTTTTATCCGCAAAAGATAATGTCCATGTACTGATTATGGTGCATATATAATTACGGGTATAATTTTTTTAGAAGTTAAACTACTACATTTCTCAATTCATGGTAGCATATTTGTTACAATAACGAGTTCTTAAATTGACTTGTAAATTTGTTGTTGGATGAAGGAAATATTCTTCCTTCTTCTACCAAACATATAAAAAAACAAAATAATTGATTTGCGAGGAAGCCTTTCTACCATGCTGCGTACATTCATGCAAGAGCTACTGTATATAAATAATAAATAAAAAAAAACATGTGTAATAATTGAATTACTAGGTTGTAAAGTTGTTTCTTCCGAGGCAGATGATGAGGTAGAAGGTCCAAATGTTGTGAAAGGCGAAGGTGGATCTTCTTCTACTTTTATATTATTTTCACTTCTTGATGAACATCTCCCACCTATCACAGAAGGACTGCTTCCACCACTCCCAGTACTGCTGCTTTTCCCTTCAAAAGCAGAAAACCCAACAACTCAAACCAAATCATGCTTACCCAATCAAATCATTCAAATATAACTTACCATTATTAAGTCCTGGTGAGGTTAAACCACTTTCAGTTACAGGCTCTTGGTGGTTACTCCCTGGTTGCGTTTGTAACTCACAGGTTGTTGTACTCACATAATCACCTCCAAATTCGTATGTCATTCCTTGTTGAGATTGGTAGGCATTGTAGCCATTTGGAGTGTAGGGCGGTTGAATCTCGTATGGATAACTAAAAGAAAATGAATTTTGGATTTTCAGGTATTTGGGAATACGGAATTTTTTTATGATGTTGAGGTTGTAAATAAATATTCTTTAAACATACACTGATCAAAATATTCCATGTTAAAATTACATAGCTGTTGAGTTAGTTTAAAGTATTTTAGTACAATGCAAGAAGCTTAAACAGATTGTGAACCAAGCTACATGCATTTTTGGCATGTTTCATGCTAACTGTCAGTCAAAATCAACAAATTTTTATTTTATGAATTTTTCATTTCAAGAACCATTATTTGTATAAATATAATAGAAACAAAAATAAAGTACTTCATATTCAAGAAGGCTCTATACTCAGACAGTAATATAGAATTATTCCGTAAATTTTCAAGTTTATTGCAAACTCATTTTCAGACGTGTTACAAATTCTTTATATTAAAAATAAAGTATTTTATTTTAATTATTTCACATTACTTTTCCAATTTCTGTTCTATTACAGGGAGGCATGGCCCCCCTGCCCCTCCCCTCTATCTACTCCTTGGATACAGCAATTTTAATGAAAACTACTTAAAATTTAGTGTGAACTCATACTGAAGTCAGTAAATTTTAAAGGTATATTATAGTAACATGCTGTTCTGTTTTTGCAACATTGCCTATGGATAGTAACTATGAATTATATTTAAAGCTGTCAAAATGTTTAAATCGCAACTGAAAATGGTTGTTTTTTGTACCAAAACCTTACCTTTTGTTTAATACTGATAAAACGTAACGTTGTAGATAAATCATCTTTAAGTGTTTTACTATATTTCAACATGCACATTTTAAAATTGTATATATTATGTTTTTTTTAGACATAAAAGGTATTTGCACCCCTAATATAATTCCCATGCAAGTTTATACTAAAATCTGTGTAAACAAGGATAGCTTGTAAATAGGCTAAAGCTTCCAGAAGACCTTCCAAAAAATCAAATTAATGGAAAGGTTTACTTCTATGTTTTTATATGAGAAACTCATATTTTCTACTTAGGTCCTACAATTTTCATTTACACATAATAAATGTGCACATAAAGTTTTTTTCTAAGATTTTGACCTTTATTTCGAAACTAAATTCAATATAAAATTATAGAGAATAGAAAGGAAATAAATTGTTAAATAATTTGTCAATACACTATTTTAGTATAAAGACATACGTAAGCTATAAACTGTGTAATATTCATATCTAAAAAAATATAGAAAAAAGACACAAACATAACTGTTTGTATCCTTGAAAGGTATGCATGTTCGACAGAAACAACTGTACGATAGGTTGCCTACCCCCAAAGGATCCCTCCCGCAAGTAGGAAAATGAACAGAAATCACTGGTTTGAAATGATAATAGTAAAATACTGTTTCAACAATTTCAATATTAAATCTTCTATTTTCATTTTGGTAAAGATTTCTAATTTAACCACAATGATGATAATGACAATTGTTTCTGGACCGCCACTACTGAATGTTTTAGAGTAGGCCTAAATGATAGGAAGTTTTTTATTGTTATTATAAACATATTTTATATAACTTTAGAAAAAAACGTTTGATATGAAGCAAATTTTTAATTAAGGAAAAACAATAAAATAATGCAGTAGAACTAATATATTATAAATAACATTACTGTACATTACTATCTATAAGTGAGAAAGTTGTTTTCTTTCCCATACATTTACTTGAACCCCACTTAATGTTTCTTTCGGGTGGTGTTAGCGTCGCATATTTCCGAGTTTATTGTATGTGAGAGAGTACATTGCACTTTGTGTTTACCTGCTGTTGTAAGACGTCATATCTGAAGACGTCCCAACGACTGGGAGATCGAACCCTGAGCTGTCCGGAGCAGATTCGTTTGCTCTCATTTGTGCTGCTCGATGAAATCGAACTTCGTCTTCTACCTTCTCCCGCTGTTTTTTCGACATCCTTCCAAATTTTACAGCTGAAAAGAAACAAAATTCCATTATTGAAACTGAGTGTAGTTTTGGCTTCATTCCAACTTTTCCCGTTCGGTACTTCCGTGTTTTGGTGGGAGGAAGCAACCCCAAAAGAATCGATTCCTGCCTATGTTGCCAAACAAACCAAATTATATATATTTGCTTATGCATACACACACCGACAAGCATTGCGAAGCATGTTTCAAAGCACATTCGGTATTTTATTAAATTATGTGGAATAGGAAAACGTTTCGTATTATTAGATATTTTACTTATGGATTATAAGCATAGCATTTTAAGGGTGCATCATCATTCGTTCATTGCCCCGATTATTTTCTTTCTTTATGGAAATTTCGCTTTCGTATAACTGATGAATTTGCCAATAAAACTATGACATGGAATTTCCCTGATAAATAACTCTTCTTCTAATGAAAAAATGTAAATAGTACGTGTTGATGACCTATTTTAATAATGTACAGTTGTTTATCGCCAATTTAATAGGACAAGCGGAAAATTAGAGGGAAATTACTTATTACGCACCAAAACAACACGTCACTGTTACTTCCATTTAACTTTACCCTTTAAAGAAAACCTCTTTGCTTATTATTTTGCACACGACGGCAACAAGTTAATAAAAACAAACTCTTGTACAGTGCACAGTATGAACATTCTAATACGAGATTTAAAAATGTTGGAAGGATCAGGTGCAAAACCTGTTCGGCAACAGTAGGGGAACTTCTTTTTTTTTTCCTTCTCAAACTTTAATACACGGTAACCCTATTATCTATAAATACTAAATTGAATGAAATGTGAAGGAAAGAGGGGAAGCAAAGTGTTCCCAAGCCACTTGATTCATCTTCACTTTATAATACTAAAAAAATATAAGAGGAAATGCCTACAAAGCTCCTACCAACTTTTCTATTTGTCGTGCCGAAATGAAAAGGGGCTCAATCACTTTTTTCCATTACATTGTTGATGATTGCTATGCACCATCAATGACGAAGCTTTATTTTTTCTTCTGTTTTTCTTTTCTTTTTCTTTTTTTTTATTCCACCTTCCCTGTATAGCAAGATAGGGCAACCGTGCTTCGTCACGCTCGACAAAAAAAACTTTAATTCCCGTTATAACGGGACTCTTTCCCCTCGTTCATGCGACTGCTGTATTATTACCTGTTAGCTCTCATGATTAATTAGTAGGCTATTCCACAACTTTTCTGATTTATAGAAATGGAAATAATCATTTTCTTTTTCTGTGATTGTCTGTGGGAATTAGAGGACAATAATAGGAACATTTTAGTTTTTGTTAACCCATAAAAAATAATCACGCTATGTTTTGTGCGGTAGGTTCTATTTAAATAACCACAGGGTTTGATTAGGATATTTAAATAATTGTTGTGTATGCTCTATGTAAATGAAGTATTGCATAATTTAAATTGTAAGTTGTAGTTGTGTAATCCAAGAGAACCGGTTGAGATCTATGTGACGTCACCCCCCTCCCTCTGTTGGCTGACCTACTTTTTCCTTCTCCCGCGCAATCGATGCAGCCAAGGTGCATTGCCCTCACGCTACGTTGCCAGATCATACACATATGGAAACGGAATAGCAAAATAAAACACATTCATAGATATTAAAAAATACAGATAAATACGTTGCATTTAAATTAATAGAAAGTTTAGAGGATATCTACGTAGTTTCTATTAATATGAATATTTCGCTTTTTTATGGTTATTTCCTTAAAAAGGCAACACTGAAACAGGCCCAACTGATACTGATAAGTACCGATTTTAAACTAACAAAGGTTACATAAATCAACAAGATAGGCCTATAGTGATAACATAATAAGTCACATCTTGAATTACTATCAAGAGACTACTTTAACATACCGTAACATTATTTAAAAAATATATTGTACTGGTAACTTTAAAATTAATAGATACCTATAATAATACCATACTTTATATAAATATGTCTGTCACATTTAAGTGTATTCAAATCAAATTATTTTGTCGTCTTAGTACACAATGGTAATCAAACTTGAATCAAACAGAATTTCTGTTTACTATATATGGTAAGGTATATATAATAAAGCAAAATATCTGGGAGTTAGAATCGTAAATTACAATCGCAAGTACTGAATTATAATTTCCTTAAAATTTATTGTAATTGGATATAATATCTGTTGGATTAAAAAAACAAGAGTCTGTTTATTTATGTACCTTTTATATATAAAAAAAATCTTCAATAAAAATGAACACTTAGTCTATGAATTAATGTTTTCCTCCTGTGCGGTACATCTTGGTCTGATGTTCAGTTTTGTTATACTTATGATTCCAACATTCTCAGAAATCTTGCTTGATAAATAATTCGTTGAATTCTATTTTAAATGGTTTAGGACTAAGACAGAGTGTAATTAAAATGTTGTCCTGTTGCCTACATAAGTTATTTACTTTTAATTATTATTATTATTATTTGTAATTGATTTAACATGGAGCAATACTAAGGTATGCTGTGGCCTATAATTATAATCTATAAATATTGATAGGCCATAACTAATCATTCCAAAAGCTGGAAAAATCCAACATTTATTAATTTAAATTTCAATGAAGGTTAGTTTACTACACGACCAATATACCCTTCATTATAGGTTACCCACAAGAAAAGGTGTGCTTATTTGAGAAAGGATATAGAAATGGTATTAGGAGGTACAAAGGTTTCAAGATTTTTATTTTTTTGCTAATCTGATATATTTGTACAAATTGTTCGTTAAAGTATAATGAGAGCAGTATAACGAAACTCTAATAGATTTAAAAAAAATTATAATGAATGAAATGTCGTAATAATCTTAAAATGTCAGCTGATGTTTGATGAAGCGAGGATATTTAAAGTTTCCTGAATTATACAAAAAATGATCATGCTCGTCCCAAATTATTTCGAGCGATACCGAATTTAGATGGCACTACCGACGAATATTATTAGTTTATAACCACTTTCTCGAAATCGTATTGACTAGTTTATTACCGTTCGAAAAAAAAATGTTAGCTCATCCTATATTTGTTTTCTTTTTTCTTTCCATATGTGTATGGTCTGTTATATTTTCTTGTTCTGAGAAATTTTCGATAAATAATGAAATAAAAAATATCGCAAACATTACGAAATAACTGCAACTTACAGCTTATTTATAAATACGTTGCATAATTAACGAATTCAGTAAAATTGACGAAAGTGATACTGTATCTTAATTAACAAGATAAATTATGATGAATGGTTTTGCGTTGTCGCTTGTAGGTTCTCAATATTCTTAAAGATCATCGCAGTTATGAAATTATTTTTCAGTGTACGTTATAGTATGGATGCCAAGTACATGAAAATTCATACCTTCTGTACTTTTGGGCACTATTAATTAAATTAGGAGATTGCAAGAGAACCGAAGAGAACTTCATTTATCTTTTCTGTTATACGCCTAGGCATACGTTACGTTAACTTTTCATATTATTGTTCTGTGTATACACATAAAAAAACTGTTTACCAATATTTAAAAAAATGAATCACACTGATAAAATTCCGTTAAAATGAAAACGGATATAAATTTTAGAAACGATAAGCAGATGATATAAATTAAATAATATGTCTATCGTATAATAGTATAGGCTACCTTAATATGTTGGAAGCTGGGCTATGAATAGTATGTTAAGTTGTTTAGTTTCCAATCATAATTAATGTCATTATTATTTTACCCCAAAAATGAAATGATATAGTAATACAAATAATAAACTTACCGTCTCTTGACATTCCTAACCGGAGACATTTCTGTAGGCGACAATACTGGCACCTATTTCTATTCACACGGTCAACAACACAATTTTTACTTCTTGGACACTGATAGTTCACTACCGAACTTTGACTTCTACGAAAAAATCCTTTACAACCTTCACATGTAATAACACCATAGTGAACTCCTGAACTCTTGTCACCACAGACTTTACAGGGAATTATCTCAATTTGGGCTGTAAGAAAACAAATTAAAAAATTCCGTTAGTAATCATACAACTATAAACTGCTTTATGTACAATATAATTACATAAGAAAGTTTTGTTTAACACAACTTTTAAACCCCCACCGTATATTGCAACAACGCTTGTTTCCGGTATGTTCTATATTTATCAGGCATTCAAAGATTCTTTCGAGTTCAGTAACTCTGTATTATCCCAAGGTCAATTTTGTTGACATAACAATCAGCCATTCCTATTTGCTTTATTGCCTATTCTCAAATCAGCTGATAGACTAATTCGCGGTAGTTATTCTGCTATTGATAAGAAGTTAATAATACAAAGTTAATTATTTAAATGCAGTTTTAAATGAAAGAACGATAACATTTTGTTCCACGCTAACATATACGGTTTTGCTATCTCTTCTCATCTTTACTTTCGAAAAAGAATTAAATTTGTTATCAGTTAATATAATAATCATGATGAATGAGTTGAAATAAGTCAATATGGAAGTGTTTAGAGGATTTTACTTGCATTAAGGTCAATTTGTGAAGTTTCGAATCTCTTTGATATACTGTGTCTATAGTACTTGAAAAAAAAAAAAAATAATAGGCCTAATATGTGAATGCTAAAATCTTCCATATACTGTAACGACTACTTCACTGGTGCAGTATGATTTCAGGTACACATTAATGTGAAAGGCGAAATTAATGCAAGTTTTATTTTATGCTATTACCTTTTTTTCCAGTAACCATAATTATATTTATATACACATAATTATTTGGTATATTAATGGAATTCGCCAATTCCGCGAAAAGCGATCCTAGTGGTTGAACTACATCCAAGATGGAGGACTTGGGGTATAGAATGTAAGTGAAATATAGGAAAAATCACTTTGTAAAT
>JAQIWE010002006.1:0-14170 GCA_034698565.1 Campodea plusiochaeta
GCTAGTGGATATGACTCGTCCCAATATTGAAATTCTATAACAATTTCATTTCTAGTGAAAATTATACTTAAATTATATTATTTTCAAAATTAGTGACATTATACCGACATTAATACTTTCATCTTTCAAAATTTTCCTATAACAGTTAGAAATTGTTGTTGTTTGTAAGAATTTAACTTTAAAAATGATAAAATTTTACAAAAATAAGAGAAATGACTATTGCAAAAAGTCATTTTCAGTACCGGTATATAAAGTTTGTCGTAATAGAGAAGCGAAGCAAAAAGAATAAAATCTAAAAAAAATTGTAAGGGCATAAATTTTGTATCTCATGAAAAAAGGCTTCTGGTACTTGGAATATATACAATGAGCTAATCAAAACATACAAACTGCTTGGAGAATTTTTAGTAAGCAGAACTTTCAGATCTGAAATAGAGATATAATAAAATCAGTAAAAATAGTGAGTTTTTAAATTTTCTTTGCTCGCAGTCATGGTGGTGCTTCACGGATGGTCTATATCAAGACATTTTTGGAGAAAATCTTGGATTCAGGTTTAACAGTTAGACACTATATGGAAGTTATTTTGAGAGAAGTTGGAGCGGGATAATGTTCTAATTTTTCTAAAAATTCAACGCTTTTACTAAACAAAAGATTTTCTTAGTCTCCTATTAATTATAAAGTTTTTATGTACAGGGTGGACCAAAAGAAATGAAACACTTCAAACTTGAAATAATTTCTGAAATGTTGAAGCTAGAAAGATGTAATCAGAAGCATGTGAAAGTTCGTCTAGTTACATTTCTGAAAATATATGGTTCTATGACCATCAATCTTTTATTACAGCATACATGGCCTTTTTAAGAAAACTACTTTTCGTCTCACTGTGCTCTGTACAGTATATTGCAACAATATACTGCAGCATCATTATCAAAAGTCGTAGAGTAGTAAAAATAGAACAGAAATGAAAAAAATATTGTGTGTATGGAATGACATTATTTTATTAAAAATACAATTAATTTATATTACTTTAAGTATTGTCACTTTTTTAGAAGAAAAACCGAGAAAAACATTGACGCTCTGAGGTTTCCCTTATTATCAGTGTCCACGGATAATTCCATATGAAAGGCCGTATCTGCCGTAATACTTTACAGAATGTTATCAGCTAATATACCGTATTTTCAGAAGAAAACAACATTTTATTTCAACTTTGTAACTTCAATATTTCAGATTTCATTACATTTCAACCAAATGTCTCTCATTTTTTTGGCCCACCCTTGATAATATACTGTATAATACGTTAGTTTAAAATTTACAATTTTACGATGTCAGACAGAAGTTTGAAGAAAGCTGCACAGTAATATCGTCTTTGGAACTGGGTGATATTCTCTTGTAGGAAAATAAGTCCCCTTGTAACTATGAATACCGTCATACAATTGAAACGCATAGGTTATATACAATCAAGGATAACATTGAGGATAATTTAAATAATAACTCTTGCTCATGGAAGTATGGAAGTCATGGTATTCCCGGAAACGAGGGTCGAGATCGATGTCTTCTCCTCACAAAAAGACCTGGCCTTCCGAAATCCAAATGAATAATACTATTAAGTTCAATTTTACCCCACCCGTGGATTTTGGTCTTATCCATGATACGACTGATGTCTTAGTCGGTCTTGATCCTCTCCGATTTTTTTACCCTTCGTATGCTACTGATCGAGATACCTTTTTGAGTGATACCTTCGCGCTAGATCAAGACATGATGAACTATTATAGAATTATTCTCGAAATTGCTTTAATTCACCGTTCAAATTATTATAAACCTTCCATGTTATAATATTGATTCTTTAGTTTGTGTTCGTGACATCTTTGTACGCAAAGTAACGTATCGGTAAACTGCTTTCTATACATTTATATTTAGTAAGTTCTGAAGATGATAGAATTTTCCTTCTTTGTGATTTTCTTTTTTTTTTTTTTTTTTTTTTTTTGTAAAAATTATATCACTGAAGTTTGTCCTCTCTTTTCTTATGAATCATCTTTTTAAGCAGATTTAAGATGAAACAAAAAATGATAATGTTGTTATGAAATTATCATTTTGTAAAGGAAAGGAGTGTAGACAACCAGATATCAAAATTAAGATTGGTTTACTTTTATTAACTATACCATTTAAATATTTGTATACAGAATATTTCAACATGACTCGATTTTAGCAGTAATTGGATAAACTTATAGGGATAAGTTTTAAATTAAATTGATCAAAGTTTTACTAACGGCAAGAGCAACAGTTAAAATAAAGTAATGACGATTTCTACTGCATTGGAAACAGGAGACATTTCGGCTTAGTGATTTTTTAGTAAATAGGTAGCAGGCACATTGAACGAAAATAGTATTACAGGAATTTATTACTTTCTCTTGTAGGTAAAAAGTTTGGAATTGAACTACAGAAGATTGCACGAGTATAACAAGTTTAATTGCGATACTATATAATAAAACAAAATAACAAATGAAGGCTCTACTTTTGAAGTCATCCTCATATGAAAAATTAAGTTGCAAAATTGACCCCTCAACGAAATATTTAATCTGCACTGGGTGTCACTTCAAATTCGCACGTGCAAACCAGGGATTTATTTCATATTCATGGAACTCTGATTTGTACTGATGATGTATGTGATTGAAGTTGTTTCAAAAACTTAGGTCTTAAAGAATGGCAAATTAAACAACAACAAGCAAGCGTTATTTATAATGTTGATGGGGAGAAAGAAAAACTCTCTTAATATAAAACATTTTATTGACTAGATTTTGTTTTAAAAATAAAATAATAATAGATTAATTTATATTTAAGATTACAGAATCTTAACTTAAATAAGTACATGACAGTCTGTAATAATAAATGTTATGTAAATGAAACATTTAAGTACAATACAATAATAATAGTAATTAATCTGAATAATCACAACACAGTTTGGTATGTATGTGCGTTTTCATTGACCCTTCAATGGCCATATACAATACACATTAGAAATTGAAAACAATATTCCCTATTAACCATCATGAACAAGGCACAAGACATTCTTGGAACATACATGGATTATGCATAAGAGAACAAACAAATAAAATCAAATATTGTTTTTTTTTTCTTTGTGGACCCTTTTTCATTGCGATGTGTTAGTTTCATCATTATACATATTTTCTTTTATACTAAAATTACTAACACACGTTATACATTACATTCACACCAAAGTTAACCACAATACACACTCTTCACAAATTATAGAATTGGAAATAAATATATTTCCTTTGAATCTCATAAAAAAGGCTTCTGGTACTTGGAATATACAATGAGATCATCAAAACATACAAACTGCTTGGAGAATTTCAGTGAGCAGAACTTTCAGATCTGAAATAGAGATATAGTGAAGGGTTAGTACAAAAAATATCTTAAAATATCCAGATTTATGAAAGAGAAAAATTAATGTTTTAGATAGGTATAAATTTGTTGCCCCATCAAGGTAATAAAAAAAACCTTTACTAGACATGTAGTGCTATTTTTTATTTTCTGTTAATTTGTAACTGGGGGATTACGCCAAGTTTAGATTACATTTGAGTCCCAACAAATGAAAGATGGTTTGTACATAAGTACTTCATTAAAGATAGAATGAGACTTTAGATATTATAAGAAGCAAACCGTAAATTTCTAAAATGTTTTGATATCATGATAATTTATACAACATAAAATTATGCTGCTGTTATTATTTAAATTTCATAATATTTCATTAAAGAGAAATGAAATACCAAAAGTGATGTTGAATAGTTGAGTTACTGGTTGACCAACCTGGAGAAAAATGTACAGACCATCTCAAAACTTTCCCTAGTTTAACAATTATTAAAGCGCAAGGGAATTAAATACGATGAAAATAAGTAGAAACTGGCATACCTTACATAGTAAATAAACTATTAATGACAAAAAATATTCAATGTGTGTTCGTAGCTAAGTGGTAAAGCACCTGCCCGGTAAGCAAGGAGACGTGGGTTTGAATCCCACCGGACCCATGAATATTTTTTGTCATTAATAATTTAATTACTATGTAAGGTATGTCAGTATATATTTATTTTCATCGTTTCCCTAATTTCGCTTTAAACTCATACCCACTTTTGTATTGTATACACAGCACATCCAATGGTCAAATGGTATAGAAAATTATAATAGAAAACCTATAAATCACTTTCTCGTTTGAAGTTGAACTTACCTTAACACTTTGTACCTTTCTTTTTCTAGATTATTTTCAGGAGCTTCACATTCGAATGATGCAAGAGCAAGGCCTAGAAGAAAAAGAGCACTCTAATGAGCATCATCTTATTTACTTCAAACTCACTTGGAAGATAAATTTAAGGATTTTATTCGGTCGAAAATTATTAAAGGAAAAAGTAGGAGACTTTTAAATTGAGAGGCTTCCTAACTTTCGAAATGAAGTTGTTATCGCCAATATGAAGTTGAGAATTGCGGCATAAAGTTTTGGAATGAGTTTATGTACACAAAGTGTCTTAGAAATTGATGAATATTCATAAGAAAGTTCATTTGCTCTTTTCAACCCAAAGTACAGAACCAAATAAGCATAATTTAAAAACATTCGACAAATAAAGGATCCTTAATTAATCTCCAGCAGGTAAAAAAAACTTACCATTTTCTGTAAGAACTGGACTACTTTGAAGAAAATGGATTATCTTCGGACATCGTTCAAATGGACATGTCACTTGTTTCCACGTCATAAATTCAGTCACTTGTTTAGCCATTTCCCAAAACTTTTCAAAATTTATATTCCCATTTTCCAACCTAAATGAACAAAATTTGAATGGCATTAAATGGAAGGAAAATTCCTTCGCTAAACTTTGAGAACAATAGAAAGTATTTTGATGCGCATTTGAAGGAACAACAGAAAGAGAAGATAATATATACACATCACACAACTTGTTCAACTTGGTTGTTCTATAAATATATGTATAGACAATATACAAGAATATAGCACCAATCTCTCACGTACAAGAAAATACACCTGCTTACTCTTTTAGATCAAAAGAAAGCACAAATTTCGACTGTTTAAATTAATATTTATGTTTCATACAAAGGTTTAAAAGTACCAATAAAAATGTGTACTAAAAGTTGGAGTCTTTAAGCCGTATTTCCTGATATTACAGAGCAACAGAAACTGCACACACGCTTAATTAAACATTAGTTATGTGAATGTGTTTGGTCGTTTCGCTCCCACATGTATTAATCAAAAGAAGATAAAAGAGACGTCATAATATTGTCTGCGACAGAACAAAAGTATGTTGGATTGTAATTACGAGAATTTATTGATTGTGGTATTGAGGTATCTGAAATGAATGAATGTATTACTACTTGCAATTATTTTCGTCGAAAAAAAATATACAATAATGCCACATGGTTTGAAAACAAGACGGGTATATATTAATAAACATCCAACAGGAACAAATTTTGTTTCTTTATATTAGGATTGTAATGATGACAGTAATCTTCTTGTATAACAATCTGTACATATTTGCACTTGTACTGATGGGAACGTTTTCAAATTTTCAAGTGGGGATTTTGTTGTTTTGGTATGTTTGTCATGAATAATTTTTCCCTCTCTGAGGCATTTTTATTGAAACGTTCCAGATTTTTCTAAATGATTATATTATGAGAGCGATTATACAGAGGCATAATTATTACAGAGAATGAATGAATGATTCGCTGCTACAAAATTAGTAAACGCTTAGATATATCAATGGCAGATGCTTTCGTTTACACTATTCCTTTGCTCTTCTTTTCGTTTGTAATCGTCCTTTACTAATTATGCTACATTTTAATTGTGCTTCTTTGTTTTATTAGCATAACTGAAGATGATGGTACAGGTCGATCAATTGACTAAAGATTTACGTGAATGTTACTTTTAACTTTTTCAAAAACTTTTGGGTTCATTTTAAATATATCTATTTAGTACTAAAGATCGAAATAAATGTCAAGATGAGAGTTTGTTTACTTATTCATTGCAGCGAACGAAAATAAAAAATATATATATAAGTTTTATTTAAACCAACTGCCCAATAATTGAATGAAGAGGAAAATGCGCGTAATAAAGGTTTGAGACCTTACCAAAGGTTAGGTTATTATCTATACATGGAAAATTAACTTATAGGAAGGACATCAATGGTACCTCACAGACGTTTTTGTGAATTATGTTACGTAAATAAGTAATAATGTAGGAAGAAAATGTTTTTGCTTTCGTATATTTCTAATGGACCATTTCTATTTCCAAAAGTGCTTCAATCAAACTGATCACAAATAAAGGCATGGAAAGTGGTTGAGCTGCTACTATATTGGAAGAATATTTCAATAGCAAATCTTTCGCTCAATAGTGAATATGCTGACTTTTATTGCAAAGTTGCGTTGCATGCTACAAACTAATAACAGAAGCAAAATGCCTTAATTTTCATAAAATTATCTTTTCTATTTTTTTACCTCCGTATGTACAATGTTTCCAGAGTTTTGTTTACTTTTTTAAAATACACGTGTAAACTTGCCATATTGAATATTTTCTAGAGTTTTAGATCGACAGTTGAACAATATTCACAAAGTTTTTTTTCTCATATTATAATCAATTTTTTTACTTAAAAATGTGGATATTAAATTTACATACGCGATTTTACTAGCAGTTTCAATTCCTTGCTAAACCTCTTCAAATATGTTCAAAATGCAAAATAAATTTATGATGGACTATTTTGCAATATTTATTATACAATTAATAGTAATTCTACAAGATTGCAAACCTCTGCAACAAATACCACACACGAAGTTATAATTACAGCTTGGGAAAGAAAAGAGAAAAAAGAAAACAGACGATTTTCCTAACAGCATTAACTTACTTGCTGTGGTAATCTGATAACGTTAGTAAAGTTAATAAAAAGTAAATGGAATAACGTACTTAATACACTCACTACCTCAAAACCATATCTTGTTGAGATGAGATCAATATAAAGTATTTTATATCAAATAAAAGTTATACACGACTGCTGTTATTGTATACATAATTAAAATTGTTCATGTTGGAAATAAATTGTATAATAACGTATTATCAAAATACGTTATTAGTAAATGACATAAGATAACGTACCTTGATGCACAACCTTCATTAAGAAAGTACAAATCCTTTACTAAGAGTGAAAAGAAAGGAATAACAATTCTCTGCCTCTCATCTGTGGCACCTGCAGATCTCCACATTGCTGCTTTTAATGTTGAACGGTAAGAACTAAAATTAGATGAAGGATCCATTTGATGTTCCAAAATAGAAAACTTCGCAGATGAAACTTTGTTCCACTGAAAAGTACAAAAATTGAATTAAAGACATTCTTGCACATCAATCTGTCACTATTTAAATAGATCATTTTGCATCTGGTTAAACCATTCTTTAATTAATCTTCCTTCGCTTCCACTATATTTCTTTTCCTCCTTTTTTGGAGTGGATTCAAGTAACGATGTGACAAGAAAAAAAACTTTAATGATATAAGAGTTAGTGTTTATTTAAAAGAATGTTGTTTTTCGAGGAACAGTTGAGCTGTTAGAATTTGTATTTACCGTTTTTTTAAGTCTTGCAACTGGTGACATATTGAGTCCAGCAATGATTCCCATTAGTGAATTAAAGTTTCCGATGTTGAAAGATTCCCTTGCAACTTCTATCCAATATTCCATCACTTTTACCCGTTGCTTCTTTTTGTTGTGCTGAAAAGGATATTGAAAAAGGAAGTCAAAATACGATACATATTTTATAAATGTATGTATGATATGTCTTCTTGTATATCTCTTCTACAATTTACTGTATCACTAACAGATACTCTACAGGAAATATTTTCTCCGTTAATGCATCGACACTTGGTATGAAAAATGTCTCTACCAAACCTATATTGAAGTCCTTCATCGAAAGAAGGAACACAATCTCACAAAGGATAAAAGTTATTGCTACTTATATTGGATGAAAAAGAGTATAAAATTCTTAAATTCCATTAATTCTTATCGATTTCTCATCTTCCCATCAGTCATGATGTAAGCACTTTATACACACTTTTACTATACTTTCCAACCGATTGTAAAATGCACTCATTAAATACTGCACTTCATCATCTGGCGGAGTGCTTTGCAGTATGTTCAGATCATTCATTTGGCGCGTTCAGAGTTTTTCATTACTGTAATAAGCGAGACTATATGGAACGACATAATGAATTAATATGCAATGGATAATCTGTACACCCGAATTCAAAGTTGTAGAAATTTTCCACAGTAGGTTCTCATATGTTACTACAAATTACTCCCTCGTATGTTGTTACAAATTTAATTTTAATTTATATTGTTTTATCATTAGATAGATATTGGTTTGTAGGCATAATTTTGAATGATTGCGACTAATCGTTGTTTGAATGATTGAAACTAGTTTATATCTTTTTCTCCCGAAAAAATGTTATATGTGCTGTTTTCTATTATCTAATTCAATCTTTTTCAGATAAAGTAATCCTACTTCGTCTAATTCTAATCTCTAAGTTGTAAAAGTTGTTGCAAAAAAAAAATGTTAAGAACTTGTTATTATAATATAAATGTAAAATTGCATTTATTCATTTGAAATATAGCAAACATTATCTAATTGAAAAAAATGACATAGAAAAGGTCATACTTTCTTTCTAACAAAAATTTATGATATTGTAAATAATAATTTATTATTTCGTCTTCACAAATTAACATAAATTAAAAAGCATCTCATTGGTGTATCCCAACAGTGACAAATGGACAGTACCGATTATTAGTTGTGACTATCTCATTACAACGATTATCCGAAAGGATTATAAAAACAGAATCATATTATACATGCAGATTATTAATATTGTCCTAATTCGCTTATTGGGAAAATAATGATACTGAAAATATTGCAATCATTCTAAGTAGGCTTAACAGAAGTAAAGAGACAGATAACTTCACATGTAAACATTTAATGTAAAAGGAAAAAAATTGGAATGATAACATCAGTTTTATTTTTTCTGACAGTTTTTTGTATTTCACGTCACAATAAGTAATAAGAAGTATTATTGTAATAATTTAAACTAAAGTTGCTACAGATAAGTTTCTTTTTTCGAAATACGTAAGGGCTTCTGGGGAGATGAAAATAAACATTAATATGTTAACGGAAAAAGTAGCTGTACAAGAAAGAAGAAAGAAAAAGGCTTCAAGGGGTCCATAACTTAATTATTTTTTTCTTTCTATAGGGCGATACTTTCGTTGGAAAATATAAAATTCTAAAAATAGTATACTTATGTAATAACACGAATTTTGAAGATTCTATTCTACGTTATTGTAATGAATTCGAAACTTCATAAGCAAATTTTGGTGAAAAAGTCTAAAACATTTAAAATTGTTTACAGTTTTTGAAAAAATCAGATGAAATGCAAGTAAATATTGTCATAAAAGCAGAAAATAAACCTACATTTGATTTTGCGTGATGAATGAACCAAATAGTCGACATGTTAATTGAATTATTAATTCTCATTTTTCATATAGCACATAATCTGTGAATGACTCATAAAACATAATATTTATTTTTAAACAAAAAACAGGATTTTTCATCCATTAATGTTATTCAAGACATTAAATAATGTAAACATTAAATAACGCTCATATCTAACAGAGCAATAACCATAAAATCCATGTCGCCCTTTAGATCTCCATTTGATGACGGAATTTGAAAATTATGAACAATGAAATTATTAAAAGTTATTATACTAGAAACAAATTATATAAAGTATATAAATAAATATAAGCAATATATTTGTATGCAAGTAAATGATACTGAGCTGTATTTAATAACTTTATAATTTGAATAACTATAAGAAAGTATGTACATCGGCTACAAAACGTATAGTTGCACTCTTCTGAAAATGTGCACGCTTCCTTACTCGCGTGCACATTTTTAGAAAAGTTCAACTTATATAACTAAAATAAATTACTAAAAGTAGGAGATTCTGTCAAATTTTTAGCGAGGTAGGCATATTGATATTTGAAGATATCAATAATATTTACATAAATTCTGTAATTCTGTGAACGGCAATAATATTCACGTATACATATCTGACGAAACACTTGCAATATTGATACCCACTACTGTTTCTTTTGTTGAAAAATTATTTTTCTATGTGTTGGTATAATTAATAAGTTACAACGTGAAATTATTCTCTAATCCCGACATTTGGAATTATACTCAATAGAGTGTAGAATTGAATAATGAAATAATATTATATTCAAAATAATTTAATTAACTACTTTCCACATTGAATCCCAGTTCATTATAATTTGGTTGTATTTCCAATTCCCATAATTCAAAATGATTTAATATAATTGTACAGTTTCATTTTCTGATTTCATTTTATTTATCATTTTTTTTCTAAATATTCAATTAAAATATTTTTAATACTTTTCAAATGGCTTCTCGATTTGCTTCCGTGAAGTTTCTTTTCTCGAATGATCCACATATTTATTCTAAAAACTCCCTAAAGAAAAATGATTGTAACTACGGTAATTCTAACTAGTAACGTGCTGTTTCTCTCACTTGAAACTAATTTATTTTAAAAATGCTGCGAAAATTAGGTAGTCCCAAGCAAGAAACCAAACGAATAAGAAAAAAAGGTGGAAAAGTTGGAAAGAGAAAGAACAAAAGAGAGCTTCCGCAAAGCAGAAAATTCAATTATTTCTTCAAGTATTTATAAATGCATTAAAAATGTTCTTCACGTTTTTCCTTTCTTTTAGAATTTTGAGGATTTTGGAGCTTGAGTGAAACTATTGTTCAAACCAGTTTCAAAACAACTTGAAAATATCAGAGATTACTGTTTATTATGTACTTCTTTACAAAACTAGATGTAAAATTCAAAATATGGCCGCTCCTTTTAATAATAAGACCACTAATTAATCATTTTGTGAGAAATGAAAGTAAGTTTTTGTAATACTTCTACTTATGAACAACCTTTACGTAACTACGTAAATTAACACACACATTAGAGAATTGAAAATATATTTATTCATTTTACAATACGGTAACTTTCCATGCAGTTTTTCTGTTTATTTTTTTCAGCGCCTTCTTCAAGAACGTATAACCACCGTGTCTTGCCTTTTTATACGTTTATTTAAAGGTTTACCTGCAGATAATGAATTTCCTGTTTTCTGTGATTTTCTTGTACCTTATACTATTAAAGAATTTTTGAAAAAGTTTTGCATTTTTTGACCCAACGGATCAAGAAATATTTCTGTTTATACAGTCTATAGATTTTCCCCAAGGTAGCACAAAGCGACCTGCTTAATTTCGCTACCTGCGAAAATAATCAAAATATGCAAATTATTCGCTGAAAAAAAAAACATCAGGACACATATCTATTAAGTAGTAGCAAAACTGACTTAATAATAATGCAAATTAAATCATTTTATTCATATATCAGCAGTTGTCTTGTTTTGAGCCACGCTTGCTTCGCTACCTTACAGCTTATTTTCTTGAATTTTCTAAAGTGAATATCTCCACAACCGGTGATTTTTTGGAGGGTAAGAAAAATAATATGAGTTATTTATGTCAATAAGACTAATATTATGTTATAATATCAGAAAAGTCAATTTAGCTGCAGGTAACCTTTTAAATGAATCACTAATTTACTCCACCAACAACACCCCACCAACAAAGTTATTTTACTACATAACACTATAGTTTCGAGGTTCTTTTAATGTTATAACTCCATACTATATATTCTACGAAGGTTTCTATGAATACTGAAATTGATTTGCTCTTTGGCCCAGTTTGGTCAAATCTGCAATTCCTACAATTGAGAAGTTCCAGTATACAATGATGGGCCTCTAGCAGGAAGTAAACTCTTTTGCGGACGAAAAAACTCTTGAATTTAAACTAGGAAAAAATGAGAAGGATGTTTTGACATTGATGAATGGTTAAGATTGTCAGAGTAGATCTGTACACACATGAAAGGGTCCAGTTTTAGTCAGCAGAAGTCAAAATTATGCAAAAAAGGTGGATAAAGTACCATCTATTCTCGTGTCAGTAAATTGCATCATTTCCATAACAAGTGGCTAAAGTTTTATCCCTACTTATAGACAATTTCAGAGTACTATGAGGAAATCGATAATAATCACGGAAACGTGCAAAATAAGTAATCAAACCTTAAATGAGGAAGAGGTTTAATTAGAAACTATTCCTTTCGTTATTCGTTAACACACATGTGGGATATAGACATATTCACGTATTTGTATGGGAAGTAATCAATGAAATAATAAAAAAAATAAGAAATGAATTTGATCGTGCTATGAAATAAAAGATAGCTGGCTATAACTGGCATTTCAGATTCGGGTACATCTAGTTCTATGTAATTAAAAATAAGATATTTCATGGAAATACACCTATATTTTAGATAAGTTCAACTACTTAATCTCGTTTTACCAGTCCTGAGATCACCAAAATATACCAAATCATTATAAACAAAGATTTCTGTACCAGGAAAGCAATATAGTCTTCACACTGGAAAATAGATGGACTCGCATCACAGCTAAGCGAATCAATGTAGCGACTAATGATTCTCGGTATAGATGCTCCCGGCTACAATAACTCGCGACAAGGAAGACCAGGAACGGAATTAAATATGCCCGAAAACACAAAACGGGATAAGACTTCCAGGATATGAATATACTATATACCATATAGGTTTTGCGTTAATGCAATTATACGCTGAGAGCAGCTTTACAAACCGTGTATAATTATCAGCACGATAGAATGGATTTAACAAATATATATATACATATATATACCCAAAGTACATGACTATTTGTAGTTAATTAATATTTGTTAATTTGTATTGATTGTATATTGTTAATGGTATACTCATCATTATCGAATAGAAAAAGTTTTGTAATAATATTATCAATACAGCAGTTTATTTCCATCATGAACTGATTTGTATTTAATTGAAATAATATTCGACACATTGACGAATAAACAAGAGTAATCTAAAAGTCGAAAATGCTTTCTGTACTTCTTGAGAAATATTATTTCCCTCCCATTATTTATTTTGGGGATTTCTGAAGAGGAATTTTAATTTCAAATATGTTGTTACCGTACTGTCGTATTCTGGTATAGGGTCAGGTGCCCTAAAAGTGAACCGCCCAAATCTTTGCCTAAAAATGACCCACTCCATTATTTAGCTAACTATACTATTCCTATCTTCCTAACAAAATCAGGTTTAAAGCCCAACATCTCACCTACACAAAGCTATATTAGAAGTTGGTATTCGATTGATGTAGCCTGTGGAAAAAATTAAAAACTGATGGTACCTTTTTTTTGTGTGAAAAATTTTCGAGGTAATAGCTGAAAACTTTTGTTGTACCTTTGCGAAGAAAAATCACATCTTTACAAGATATATACCACCAAACTGGAAAAATGAAGGGCTTTCAGATGTGTTATTCAGTTATCTGCTACCTCTTATAGTATTAAAATAATTGGCACATTTTATAATTCCTAAAAATGAGCCAGCAAATTCCTAAAAATGAGCCAGTGAGTTCCTAAATATGAACCACCAACTACAGTTGAATGTGATTCATAAATTTAGCAAAGGGAGATAATATTCAATAGAAAATATTTGGTTTCATTTCTCCTTCAAGTAAACACAACAATAACACAAATTTTTGAGTAGAGACAGAATTAATCTGAGTCTCCCTCTTATGTCTTAGTCTATTGTTGTGTTTACTTTTGGGTTATTTTATGTTTTTGAAGGTTCAGTTGATACTTTTGAAAAGGAGTAGGTCACAATAACCTACACCTCCAGTATGTGCAATTTTTTTTGTGTTACATAAGTTAGTATAGCCTAAGATTATTCTCATTTTTTTTTACATTGAGGCAAACACTGTAGGCCTACCTATAAAATGTGTTTAAAAATGTGTAGGCCTACAATATCTAAAATGGCTACCCTAAATTTTGTTTAGCTGCTTAGCATAAAGTTTATTTCTAAAAAAAATCTGTGCTTTAAGCCAAAAAAAGTACAATTCTTTTAGAAAGCCAAGAGATAAATGTTACCGGTGTTTTTTGTTTATGTTTATTTTTTGGGCC
>JAQIWE010002007.1:0-14168 GCA_034698565.1 Campodea plusiochaeta
GTCTTGCATGTTATATTTATTCAGCTTAATAAAATTTTATAATATTTTCAATCAGCGGTGGCAACGTTGCCTTCGAGAAGACATCTCTTTGCTTACATGTCTTTACTCTCGACGTCTCGAGCTCCCGACGTGATTGGGTAAAAATGCACTTTAGCGATTTAGGGATTTTGGGACCTAGAACTGCCAGACTGGAGATTGACCTATCTGAGGATGGAGATTGACCTATCTGAGGATGGAGATTGACCTATCTGAGAATGACCTAACCGAGAATGGAGGTTGACCTATCCGAGAATGGATATTGACCTATCCAAAAATGGAGATTGACCTATCAGAGAATGAAGAGTCACCTACACGAGAGTGAATATTAACCTACCTGATGCAATAAATTAACCTAACTTAACTAAACCTTACCTAACCTGATCAAACCTCACCTAACGTAACTTGAAATAATAACGTAAGGAAATTGGGAAGGATGAAAATAGTGTACTAGAATGAATGAGGGGACTCTTCTGAACTCATTTCTGCAAAAACATTTGTAGGCTAATTTTAAGGAGGGAAGTACCTTTTATCGCTAAAGTGCATGATTGTATACCCGTGATTGTTTAAAGACGATCAAAAAATGAAATAAAAAGATAAGATAATTATGCATCGCGAATAGGCCTATCTTTATATTTTTTTAACTAAATTTAACACCAAATTTAAAAAAACTATCGACTCAGAAATATTTTCTTCACATCTGTTATCAAAAAGATCTCCGACCAACATTTTTTATATCTCAATAAACATTTTCGAAGTCAACTAACCTATAGTTTGTCCTTACAATGTAATATTGACTGAGGTTACAATCAAGGTTTCAGAACAACACCAAAAATCGATAAAGATAAGACGAATAAGCACGAACAACAGAATAACTTAAAAAAACACGAAAAGAAATTTTCTCTTTACCGAAATATTTTTAAAATTCGTCTCACAAAACTGCACAAAATTACGCAATTTACGTCCTTCTATGTCAAAATAAACACTGTCACTACAAAATACTAGGTCACACTGATTGACAAGAACGCACTAAAATACCACACAGTCACACACAACATAATATTTCGAAAACTCCGTAAAAAACAATCACCACGCATTAAAAAAACAATGACGACAATCTAAACCTGCTATTCAAACAACCATCCATAAATAAACAGATAAAATCACGTGACCAAAACATGTGTTCGTAGTTTATACTCTCTCACCTTGAAAATAACAACCCAATATTTTATAACATGTAACTGAATATCGTAATAATAATAACTGCTGAAGGCCAATTTTCTTCTTCTAAAATTCTATCACAGTTATTTTTCCGAGCGGAAATGATCAATTTGTTGAACTTCCTTTCTTGCAGTTCACGGAAGAATAATATATGATACCGAACTCATCGAAATTATTTTTTTCAATGTCGTTTTTTTTTTCTTTTCTTTTCAAGGAACAATTTCTATTGTTTTTTGTAGCATTGTTAAGGTTTTCGCGAGCAAATTTCACCAGTTCTGTGTTGCAAATGGGGTGTAATTAAATAATAAACTTTCTCTTCGACATATGCGTGCTTGGAATTTTTTGAATATGAATTTTGATTTACGACCTAGAATGCAGAGTGGAATAAATATTGTAAACAATGACATAAAAAGTTCTGATGTTATGACAAGTTTTTGTAGAAGTTTTTAAGCCCATTAAATTAAGTCAATTAGTGTCCATTATTAAAAGGAAATTAATAAAAAAATGATTTTCACTTTTAAAAAGTGCATTTCCGATAAATATTAATTAAAATTTCTTTTATAATAATTTTATTGTCCTCCATTTAAAGATCAAGTGACAGGCTAAACCATGTTTTTTCATATTTTACTATAAACATAATCGTCAGGATATATATTATTATATTTATTAAATACATAACCAACTCCAATATAACAATTTCCTTGTAGAACGGCAGCTACAAGACGATTAGTGATCATTGATTTCGAATGTTGATGACGTCACACCGCTATAAATTATAAAGTTTAGCGTTCGGGATATATTAGCGGAATGCAGGGAAAAACTTCTTTATAAATATAAATAAATTAAACCGACTTGACTTTACATTAGAATAATAAATTAAGCACATAAAAAATTCACTTCGAGTGGGAATCGAACCCACGACCTTTGCATTACGCGTGCACTGCTATGACCACTAAGCTACCGAGGCACATGCTTTTCCCTGTGCTTAATTTAGTATTAATACAACCAAAGTCAAATAGAAGCAATTAAATTGCCTAACTATACTAACGTGGGTTCGATTCCCACTCGAGGTGAATTTTTTATGTGCTTAATTTATTATTCTAATGTAAAGTCAAGTCGGTTTAATTTATTTATATCTAAATTTCTTTGCATTCTCTAATTATTATTTAACATATCAGAACACATATTTATTAAGTAGTAGCTAAACTGACTTAAAAATAATGCAAATTAATCATTTTATTCATATATCAGCAGTTGTACTGTTTTGAGCCACGCTTGCTCTGCTACATTACAGCTTATTTCTTGCATTTTCTAAGGTAAATTTCTCCACAACCGGTTACTTTTGGGAGGTAAAAAAAATAATATGAGTTATTATTTATATCAAGAAGACTAATATTATGATTGTTATAATATCAGAAAAGTCAATTTAGCTGCTGGTAATCCTTTAATATTCACACTATATGAGTAAATGCCATGCTATTATTAGACTTAACCTTCTTTTTAAGAAGACATTAAAGCCTCTGTACTATCATAATAATCATTCATTCATTTATGATGTGCTATATTGGCAATAAAACAATTATTTATTATAAGTGTGGACTACTGACGTGTCACGCTTTATATAGTAATTTTATATATGTATTGGAATAGCATTTCCATCATGCGTATTGGTATATGATAACTAAAATGAAGATACTACAGTCATTACTGAAACCGGTAGTATTTTCAGTGGGGAGTTATAATTTCCAACGCACATATCCCGTTTTACTTTCTTTGTCCTCCTTTGTACTCACTTTCTCTAGAGACCGATAAGCTGTGTTATAAATGATGGCTTCCAGCTAGAAAAAAATACGCCTGAAACAGTACTATTTGTTTATTTGTTTTTAATCTATTTGGTCACTGTGTACAAAATAAAAGCCATAGAATTTCCTCCAGCATTATTGTCAGATAAGGAGAGATAAATCATAGAGTTGTAAGACATTAAAATTTAAAGATCAACATTACTTCAGTTTTAACTTTGAAATAAAACTTTCAGAACTAAAAATCTAGCCCTTTAAATGATTTTGTGCTATTAGTGTTCATTATCCTTTAATTCTGTTTTGGAAAAATAAAGATTCTGCTTTTGATATTCAACAAATATTGTTTTATCATTGTGAACGTGCTCAAATTTTTGTGATAGATCTATAGGAATTAATTATAAGACTAGCTGATTAGCTTCTTTGAGACGTTATCCTGATTTAATACAAGATAAAAATATTATATTTATATTATATTAATGTTAGATCATGATAAAGAAACTGGTTTGTTGTTGAGAATTGACCAAAAGCCTAATTGCAGCAAGATGTCTTCTCAAACCAATTCCGTGTTTACTTATACTGTACGTCTACTAACTATCCAACTTAAAATTCATATCGTTAATATCGGTTTCACCTCTGTCACTTCGGTTAACATTTACTTTTCATTCTCTTTGCTTTAGAACTCATAACTTGAGCTTAGGTGGTACCTTGTCATAAACTGCCTGGTGCTTCACTTATCTATATTTAACATTAAAATAATTAATTGGTAATTTTTATTATTAATAGAGTGATTTTCGATAAGTACTATCAACTTGCTTTTAAAATTCAACTAGGTGTCACCAGGTGAAAGGAAATTGAGTGTGAATGGATAAACCAATAATTTACGGAAAGTTATCTGACTTCAGAATTTCAGAAAAGAAATCAATAACATTATCAATGAATACCAAAAAACTTCTTTTTCATTATTAAATGACTTCAACATTATCAAAGTTTTAAATATGCAACAAACGGCTTCTACTAATTTTCCTAGAATAAATTCCTATCATTCCATTTCGGTTATCAGTTTGTAAGAATTGTTGAAATTGGATCTCCCTTCTCCCACGCCGTTTTTAAACACAGAAAACATTTCTCCTGAATTGCTGATGTTACAGACTTCAAGTAAAAATCACATTAAAATGCATTTACTTGCATGTCGATTCATGTATCATAGTTGCATGGTATATCTACAATAGCTGTTGTGCTACAGCTTTTTTTTTTTCAAATTGTATTAAAAAAAGTGATGTACTCATAAAAATTATTTAGAATTGCTAAATAAATTGTTGTTTGAAAATATTTATGAAATCTGTAAGTATGAAATTTTCCATTATTTTATAATCCTTCGATAAGCTAGACAAAGATTAGTTAAATCTCAAATACTGCTATATAAATAGGCAAATCAAACTTTAAGCTGGGGAAAGTGCCTGAGCATGAATTAACTGATTGGTAAAGATAATCTCAACAGTAGGTTGCCTCACAGTTCCAATAATGATACAGTTTAATTATGTTGGTTCTTCTCATTATTATCCCTAATGCTGACATGTTCTGTCCATTAATTATTTTAAAAGGGTTACCTGCAGATAATAAATTTCTGTAATTTACTCGCAATACTTCTATATAATGTATTAATAAATTTCTCATTTTCTGTCATTTTCTTGCACATTACATTATTAAAAACATATTAAAAAAGTTTGACATTTTTAATCCAACGGATCAAAATATATTTCTATTTATAGAAGTTGATATAAGTTCTACAAGGTAGCACAAATCGAACTGCTTGTCTTCGCAACTTTGCCAATATATGCAAATTAGTCACTGAAAAACACATATCAGAACACATCAATGCAGAGGTAACAAAACTAATGCAAATTAATCATTTTATTCACAAAACAGTAGTTGTCTCGTTTTCGGCCACGCTTGCTCCGCTGCTTTGCAGCTTGTGTTGCAAAATTTTCTAAAGTGAATATCTTCACAACCGGTGATTTTTGGGAGGTAGGAAAAATAATGTGAGTTATTTATATCAAGAAGACTAATATTATGTTATAATACCAGAAAAATCAATTTACCTATATTTAACCCTTTAAGTAAGTGATGAAACAACTGAAAAAGGGAATATCAGCTGTACAAAATCCTTGCAACTTTTTTTTATGTAAGGTTTTTGGAAAAAGGCTGTAGCTCATCTGATATTGTGGATAGCACCATAAAACTATACAGTCATGTGTAGATAGGCAATTGAATGAACTTTCATATCCAAGTTTGTAACGTCAGTATATCACGAGCAATAATTGTAAGTTAAAGTAGGTGTAGTGTTTTTTTGGACTACCCCTGTACATTTGGTATGAATGGAGCCCTGTAAGGCCATGGGTTTTTTCATTCTTTTGGATATTAAAAGGTTGAAATAAAATCTCAAAATAGCGACAAATGGGTACGAAAAAAAAAGACAAAAATTCCAATCATTTTTTTAATTAAACCGTTTCTTCAAAATATCTCTTCCGCAATTCAGCAGTTTAATTATTACGTCAATGTTTTTACTCTTATAGAACTGTTAAAGCTTTTGATATTTATTTAATAAATATGTTTTTCTAATTTTACAATAAAATTCGTTTCGTGTTCCATGCTGATTTTAAAAATAAATCCCCCCTCCTTGTGAATGCGAGCATCTTATCAGTAGAAAGAGACGTTTCTATTGGTTAGAGACATTTCGTTCTAAGCCAATCACAGCATTCCTCCATATTGTTTCAAACATTCTTCTACCTCCTTACCTCGTAAGGGTTTGTTTACAGTGAAAGTGATGTTCATTTTCTTCAAAATGAAGGTTTTCGTTTTTTTGGCTTTTCTACTTTGTGTTGGATTCGTTGGTGAGTGCACATATTTTATTTCTTTATTTTCAGTATCTATACGCGTATAACTTTTAACAAAGAGTAGATAGTAATAAAACAGCCGTAAACGCGGTCATTTTAGAGTATTGGAAAATACAGTTTTTTTACAGAGATTCCTATAGGTGTGTTCTCAATATTATTATATGTGCCTCAAGAATGTGCCTAAAGAAAAGTGTTGTTTTAATATGTGCTCGTTATTAACATGTACAATAAGGGATTCTTAGTGATAAATCTCTCCTCTAGAGTCACGTGGTCACATGATAACTGGATCAGGGTCGTAGTCAGTGTTTCGTCAGAAGGAGATGGGAGTTAAAATATTTATAGTGATGCTGAAGATTGTTTGAGAATGAAGCACTAACTTAAGAGAACTAAGGAGAGTTCACGAGGAGGGGCAACTCCATTGCAATTCCGCTGCTCCATATTTTATTGGGGGGTGCGATTTGAACAGCGTGGAAGTTATCGGATTGTATATTGGAGCCCGAGGAAGGATTACTAACTTTTTCATGGAGAAATTTATATGAAGATTTGGCCTGCAAGGGATTCTGGTTCGGGAAGTTGTCGTGGGCGTGCTGGAGGATTCCATCCACATTCTTCACAACCATATATATACAAAAACACAAATTTGAAAATATTTTATTGTAATCAATTTGATATTGTTACTCTGTGGCATTTGTCAATTTACTATATGTAAACAGAGTATGTAAATAAACATATTATTCTCTCTCGTATACGTATAATAATAATTCATCACCAATAAAGCAAACTCGTCTTTTATCGCTGTTTCATCTCTTCCAACTGATAACAGTATATATATAAAAACAATTCCCTGAATGAATGAACTCTTTCCAATTTATTTGTTGTAGTAATAGGATTTTACCTTAAGGAGATTGTCAATCTCAAATGAACTAGCACGAGATGTCTTTGCTGTTCCTGGTCCTGATGGTACTGGAGATGTGTCAATGTCAGGTGACTGACGCTCTCGACCTGAAATCAAACAAATTGGAATTCAATTAGAAATAATAATAGGTACTTTAAGTATATAGCTTCAAGGTTTATTCAGAGGCTAGTATTTCATATAGTTCGAGAAGAAGGAGGATTTTGAGTTTTGATTTTATTATATGTCATAATATCGTATATCATAATAAACAAAACACTGGATCTTTGACTAGAGAACCTTTCAGTAATGCTTTATTAAATATGTATCACTGGATAAATATCCAATTTAACGTATGTATTGTAGTAAGAGATCATCAGTAGTTCAATACCGTAACTGATTTAGTTCTAATTTATAAAACATCACAAAGAATTATCTCACAAAAAATATGACAATTAAGTATACCTTTTAGTTTATAACATGATTTTTCAATAGTTTACGCTATACGTTTAGAAAGCGAAACTTATAAAGTTCTTTAAATGAATATTTCATTGAGTATCTAAATAAAACAGTATTAATACAAATCCCTAAAAGAATTGCTTTATTAATTGTAATAATATTCGATGGGCGGAGTTTTTCAGTTTAATTACTACAGTATATTGTATACTTATATTGATAACATCAAACTACAGGACAGTTTGACATATTTCTATGTACATAAAGTTTCTTGATTGAAAAGGACGATGCACAGTATTTATAATTAACACAATTTAGGTTGACGGAAATGTGAAAGGTATTTTCAAGCTGATTAAACTCAGCACTGTAATGAAATTTTCATCGTACACGGTTTACTTCAATCTAAAGTAAACTGAAACAGCGATGCTATCTAATGTTTCAGTAACTGTTTATTTTAATGTGTACACATTATACATACTTTACATGTATTATTTCATAACTTCATTCATAACCATGTGTCGTAAATGATTTTATTATAGTAATAAACATAATTGTAAATTAAAATAGTATTTGCGTGTTGAGAAGTAAATTTTATGGGAAAGTAAAAACTTACATTTATGACTTGTAAACTGTTATATATTAAACTGTCGGTTTTCTATTTATTTCAGAAGCATAACAAAACATCAGAGATTTTTTTATCTTATGATGTATATACACCTTCATTACTCTGTAATGATAATGTATAATTGCTATTAGATAGTTTTAAGGAAAAGTAGAATATCGTGTTCATGTGATGTTATGAAGATTTATGAAATTATTTTCTGTATGCAGAATATAAATAGACGTGTTGATGATAAACTAACATAAAAAATTGCCAATTTGAATTTCTGTTTTCGGAGATCGCTTAAAAGTTCAGCAGTGTTTATATACAAGTACAGTACAGATAACTTGGGGTCCACGGAAGAAGAAGAAGTGTTGTACAGTATATAAAATTATCAATAAATGATGGCACACTTGAGAGTACGCTAATTTTTCGCATAATTACATTTCTTGGCAATATAAATAAATACCATTAAATAAAATAGAAACAGGTATCACTTCTTAAATAGTAATTCCAATCAAAGCAGTTAGAAAATAAATACGTAGTTTTTGACAAAATTATTATCACAATCTGTATTTGTTATATTTCATATATTGCATAGAATATATCTTTATGAAATATTATATTACCACTAGATAGAGACGGGTGAAAATTTTGAATCATTGAAACTGCTGTGTTTTATGAGTAAATAGAAAATGTTTATCACCATTTCATAACAGAGATTTTCAATATAAGTAGAGATATGCATGACAGAATTTATTACATGAAAGTATATACAGCATTATTTTATTCAGAGTGATCAGCAGTTTCTCTTTGTTTCTGTCTCAATAATAAAAGTACCAATAAATCAATACTTCTCTCTTTTTATCATAAAAATAGTTGACAACCTCAAAAGAGAAAAATCTTAAACGAAGATTTCATCGATTATTATTATTATTCTCGTATTTTTTTATTAACTTTCGTGTACTGCTGAAGATTCGGATAATAGGAAATATTGAAGTAAAGATCTTGTGCACTAGTTTTAAAATGGAATGGGATTTCAAAAATTAAAATTATGTGTTGCTGAGTGCATTAATAATAATTAGTAACAATATTTACCATATTATTTTGCAAGCAAATATGATATGACAAAAAAAAACATAATTTATCAAAATTGTAAAATATGTAATGTAATTTCGTTTTATTTTCTTAACTTTCACTCAACATTTGACATGATTTTTTCCATATCTTAAGTCAATATTATAAGCTCCTGAAAGATTTCGTTAAGTTGATAATTTGTAAAACAACAATTCCTATACCGTGAACTCTTTTCTTATTACGTGGAATCTTCTTAGAGAATTTGTGTGGAGAATATCGTTCTCCTATATACTCGTAGCTTCACTGTCTAATCCTCTTATATACTTCAATATATTTGAAGTGTATTTCGTTAGAGTTTGTTGTTTTTACATCATAATGAAACCTCTTTTGTCCTCAGTGCACTCGACTTCACTTTGCTGCCTTTACTGCATTTAAAATTGATTAAACAAAGTAAAGTGAAACCTTTTAAATACCTGTGTGATAAAAAGGCTGGTGTATTATAATGAATTGAATACTTTACACCACGAGTCATTGAAGATATAGGAAAGAATTATGGAGACGAAGACTATGATACGAAGTTTAGTGATTATTTTTCCATGTATAAGTTATTTGATTATTGTAATACGCGTATAATACTTACAGTTTTTTAAGTTTGGCTGTCATTTTTAAATATTTAATATGAAATTTGTCTTTGTATAATAACACTTGCGTTAAGTATGTTATAAAAGAGATTGCATTTACTATAAACTGAAATGTTTTAACAAATGCTTTAACTTACGTATGCAATTACATTACGAAGGTTAATAAAAAGTTATAATTTGAATTATCAATATTATAAGAATGAAAGTCTATAAGTGTGAGCACAGTAGGCGCGGATCTAAGGGGGGCTAAAGAGGCTGTAGCCCCTCCCTTGAGAGAAAGAAAAATAAAGAAGAAGGAAAAGAAAAGAAAAGAGAAAAAGAAGAAAAAAGAGATAAAACGAAGGAATTTGTGAGTTATTTATAAGAATTTTGACTAAAAATAATAAAAAAAATTCTAAAATAAGGGAAGTTCAAAAGTTTCTTTAAAGATTGTAATTGCTGAGTTATTTTTAAGAAATTCATCCTTAAAACCAAAAAAATCGCTCGCGGGTAATTCAAAATATACTAATTCCTTCTTTTTAGCCCCTCCCATAACCAAATCCTAGATCCGCGCTTGGAACACAGTGAATGCTAAAACTACCAAATTACCAAAGATGATATCTTTGTGTAAATTTGTTTTTACTGAGACAAATGTTTGTCTTCGATTTCCATAAAATAACCTTACCTCATTTTACAACTCTTCAAACACTTTCAGAAGTTATTATATAGTTTCCATGGTACTATTTCATATATATTTTTTTACTGTGAGAATCATAACACTCAAAAACTTATAAATTATCCAGTTCAAAAATACAAATATATGGTACGTAGATGAAAAATAATAACATTAAATTATAATACTACACGCACACAAAAGAAAACCTTTTTTTGTAGCTTAATTGCAAAGTCTGCATAAACATCAAAGTGTATAAACACCAAAAATCAAAACACCCTTCTCCTACATATTTTGTGAAATGATTTGTTTTCTTCACCTGTGCGAATCTCCAGGAGTAAGAAATTTGATCAATAGACGTAAAGGAAAGGTATATAAGCTTCACAATTTCCCAGAGGGTGAATAATAGAGCTAAAATCCTCTTACACTCAACGAAATTCGATGTTCCTATAATATTTATAAGCTTCTTATTCAACCTCATTGAAGGTCAAAACAACCAGTGAACTTTGGCTTTACAAATTGCATCTATAAAACAACTGTGGTATCATGGAAACTGTATAATAGCATTTTTTCTCGTCATTTCTGTAATCCACTAAACAGATTAAAATTATTAAAGTCAAAGAGTTTTCTCTCTGAAAGGATACTCTACGTAGATTTGTGATTTACCAGCTTAATATATAAAGTGCTTTTTAGCCACATAAGCATTTTTATATATAGTTCTTGTTTACTGATACAGTTTACATCGATAGCATGTACACTGTATAATATAATTATATCACATATGAAAAGTTAGACTTACTTGTAATTTTACCTTTCTTTTTTCTTTTATATTAATATTTTCTTTTATAAATGCTGAAAAGAAATATTTGAAAAATAGGATATAACTGATGTACTATAAGATAAAATTATTTCTAAAATAGATGTTAGGTATGTGCTTGATATTATTGTAATCTGTGTGTACGTATATATACTGAAATGTTTATTCCACGAATGAAAGAATTAACAGTTAATCGAGAATAATGTTTGCATTCTTAGAAAATCAAATTTTAAAGAAACATTTAAATGAATTTGCATTTTGCATGGAAAAAATAAATATAATGGCTTAAAGTATTGTAAATTTTAAGAATGAGCAACTTTTTAATGTTAATTTATAATAGAGTGAGGAGTTTATAATAATGTTTACTCATTATAACTTTTGGGTCATGTTTGTTTGTAAAATAACGTTAGGAAACTTCCTTAATGTCCAATCAGGTTAACTTCACAAATTATTGAAGTCTATAGGAGTATGAATACAGAATTCACTTTGTACAGTGGTTTCAGAGATTTTTTTTTTCGAAACAAGAGCGTTGTTATTCGTCAACAATTCAACATTTTTTTCATATTTGAGGTATTTTTGGTATTGGAAAAGTTTATATTTTACACATTAATCGGTAAAACGACATGCAGGAGATATTTCTTTAAAATTTGAATCATAGCAGTTCGGTGATACTAATAAGCACTATTAACCTTTTATAAATATAATTACAGTAATGTATTTTCTAGTAAATATATACACATGTCAAAAAAAAATCAAATTTTGAAATCAATTGAGAAATAAAAATAATAATGTACGTCTCTCTTCTTTAGTATTGAGTATTTTCCTTCCACCCACCCACGTATAATAATTTATATAGGTTGTGTGCTCCGTATGGGCGATTAAATATTAAAGCTTGCTGTTCATATGGCGTGAAGTACAGATTTTGAAAAGAGGAAAACATTGGAGGTTCAATATATATACCACATGAAGCTTTGCTTTTAATTTTTTTGAAAGGCGTGGTTTTTCGAACGCTTCTCCATTTGACAGTGAAAAAAGATGCTATAAAAGCTATAGCATGCATCTGCAATACAATGTGAGATCACACAGGCTATGGAGCGGAAATATTGACGATGTTGGATAAGGTACAAAATAAAAAAGAGTTGGAGTACAACAAGCGGAGTTACAGTTTCAACTATACAAAAGCTTTCATGTTCACTATAGTATGTATGATTTTCGACATAATAACACAAGATGTATACGTAATTCAACAAAACTATGAAACAGCACTATAGAAATAATTTTCATTTTGCTATAAAAAAACTCTTTGCACAAAAATTCTACTATAACAAAATAAAACCTATTCAAAGTATTAAGTGAGATAATATAAAATAATAGTATACAAGAACAGAAATCTCAGTCGAGTTTTACCAGTACGTACTCTTGTGAATTTAATAAGCTGTTTCCAAAGAAACGTAATCCAAACATGCAATTTGCTCGTTTATATAAGTGTACTGTTTATACGACAAACGAAGTACAGTATAAAGTTGACCTACAAAAATAGTGTTGATTCCCTATTTCCAGCTGAAAAGTATGATTGCTGTATTATATAAGAGAGCATTAAAGCAATCTGTTCCATCGGGGATCATCAAATCCATCTGTGACTTACTCTATTATATCTAATACCATTTCTCTATTACCTAATACCATTTCAAAAGAGAACGACACATTTCAAATCAGTATGAAAACCATTTCATGAGTTGGAATTTTAAACAGAAAACCCTCCATAGTATTATTTTGGAGGATATTAAAATAAGTGTATAGGGTCTGTTAAGGAATTAACGTTCAAACCACCGAATAACATTATAATTGATTTTCAACGTATTTTTCTGTAGTAAGAGAACTAAGAAGGTGTCATTTTTATACATAATATAATTCGATAAAATATTTCATGAATTGTATCCTCTCGATTGATGTAAAAGTGAATTAGTTTACTAGAATTTAATATTAATAAAGTTCTTTGGCTATGAAAGTTGCCTTTTATGAAATATTCAGAAAGTATATAACTGATAAACAATTAATGTGGTTAAGTAGATCAGTAGCTCATATAACTACCAATACTACATTTATTCCTTTTAGGAGAGAAATATTTCTTTAGTGAAAATATATAACTGTAATGAAAATACATCATTTCTGCAAGAATAATGAAAGGGAATAAATATAGTAATGATGAACAACTATATGATCTTCGTAAAATAACTCTTACTTATTTGCTGAGTTAGTATATACAATGATGGATATACATTGTGTAAGGAAGTTCTGTATAAATAATAGATATTACTGTATATTTTTGTAACTGGGTAGATAATAATCCAACCCACACCTCAAACAGACAAGGAAATCTTCATATAGCAACATTACTATTACTGTACATAAGAACTTTGCAGAGAATTATTTTCATATTTTTTTATTTAAAAGAAGAATATTTGCGTACCTCATGAAATATTTCATGTGATTTCAAAAAGATGCATCTTGATTTTTTTTTTCAGCATGGGTTATATATGTCTAACATTAACTATTCATGTAATTCTCTTGAGATGTGCCTCATGGAAAACATTTTTGTAATGTAAATTCTGAGAACTGAAAACCGAAAAGAGAAACTGAGAGAAAGCAAAGGTCGTAGTAGACCAGCATTACTAATGTAAGTACCAGGGGGTTGTTTATACAATATAGAACGCTTCGTGTTAATAATATATAAGGTTTACCTGCATGTAAATAATGATGAAATCAAAGACTCAAAATTCACTTCATAACATTTAGTTTTTATACACATAATTAAAGGGTTACCTGCAGATAATGAATTTCCGGTTTTCTGTGATTTTCTTGTACCTTATATTATTAAATTGCAAAAAGTTTGACATTTTTTGACCCGATAGATCAAGAAATATTTCTGTTTTTATAGTCGATAGATCAAGAAATATTTCTGTTTTTATAGTCGATAGATCAAGAAATATTTCTGTTTTTATAGTCGATAGATCAAGAAATATTTCTGTTTTTATAGTCGATAGATCAAGAAATATTTCTGTTTTTATAGTCGATAGATCAA